>JAODAC010036474.1:0-60981 GCA_027575185.1 Mimaenictus wilsoni
ACTTTCACGCTTAACTCATTCCTTATCAGCAACCTACCCACCGCCACCTCTGATAATCCTACCGCTTCATACGCCTTCATACTTCGCTTAAGTAAAATATATTAAATCAAAAATAATTACATCAACATTCACATATATCACAATATGCGCAAAGAAATTTCATTAAATATACGTATCTTAATAAAATACTCAATAAAATTGTCATAAAACCTGATGATAAATATATCATCAAAGAAAACGTCACTTAAATATAATTTATTATTTATACACATCCATTCTAGAATTTTCACACAGTTTGCAGAGCGTTCGCTTCGCCTTCGCTCCAGCTACCAACTATGGACCGAACCGGCAAATAGAAAAACATACAGCTTCTCCACGCCTGCCAGGCAGGCAACAATTCGATATTTATACACGTAAACGACGTGATTCAGTGATTGTTTTATAACAATGCGCCGCTGCTTCAGCTCCTGCTGTTGGTTTATAATGTCAATAAATTCGGTTTCTTGTTAGCCGTGTGTGTTACGTTTCACGCATGCGAGCTGGCACGTCTATTGAATTGTTATTTATTGTATTGAGGAAAATTGGCTCGGAATTGCTGCCGTTGATGCTGGGGCGCTGCGCTCTGCCACCATAATTATTGAAAATTTCGATAGCAAGGCGTCCATTTATCACATTCTTCGATGATTGAGGCTGCACAATACTGGAAGCTATAGAAGCGCTATGTATAAAGCATAGTGTGGTCGAAAACGAAATGATTTGTTGTTGGAACAGATTTTTTTTTTGTAGCTGGAAGCTAGTTATGACAAATTGGACTGAAAATTTACGTTCGGATATAAAACAAAAGTTTCAGTTGGTAGCTATTTTATCTTTAATACTAACTTTCTCTTTATTATCGTAATTTTCATCAAGGAATACTAGGAATTAATAAATTTAAAAATTGAACGATGCGATTATTAATTGATTAATATTGCTTGCAAAACTTGAAATTGTTGGCTAATTAAGTGGAGTTAAACTTAAGCAAGTAGATATGAAGTTTGCTCAAACCTACGCGCACTTTGCGATGGTTTACGACGAATGCTTATGAATGTGTTCATTAAGAAATCGTCTCTTTGCAATTAGTTGTATCTGAGGCGATCAAATATAGTATTTACAGCCTACTGCTCTCAAGCCTCGACAAGTAGGCAACTTTCTGTGCGGTTGGACCGTTAAGTTTGAATACATTGTCCGAGTATGAACGGTGAAGTCTTACCTGTGAAAATTTGGTTGCATATCGTATTATATGTTGATTACGATCTTTACTTTCATTTTTAATCATCTTTTTTTAATCAAGAAATATCCGTTATACTACACCATACAAATAAAATATATATACACAACTTTATGAAAAATCTGAGAATTTAAAGAGACAAAAATATAATATAATCAGTAATAAATTGAGTTAAACACAAAGTTAACAGCGTTACCGCACACAAAGTTACCGCCATTAAATACTATGTGAAATGAGTTATCCACATTTCCACAAAAATTCGGTACCTTGGGCGAACTTTCCAAATCACCAAAACCCATAACGTACAACCATCCTTCCACAACCCTTTCACCCGTAGCAAGCGTTCTAATGATACAATCAAGACTAAAGATGACCTCCGACTCAACCCCGGTATTTACAAAATTAAATGCAACGATATCATGATAATATTTGATGATATTGTTGCATCGGGCAAACAGTAAGAAGTTAACAAACACGTCTCGAAAAAAATCTCATATGCGATGAAAATTCCACCATACCATAATATGTTATCACTGATGGACATTTTAGACTGTTGAAAACGGCGAGGTCAATAGTCAATAAAAAGGCATAGAATTAAGTTGATAAATAGGTATCCGGTGATTGGAGCCAGATGACCAATTTTGGAATAACAATATTTGTGTTTTTAATATCATTAATTCATTTCTACAGTGATGATTTAGCTGAAGATGTATGCTTTGCATCCGAAATGCAGAATATAAATATCAATACATAAGTGTGAGTCCGGGTGCTTAAATTCGGTTCAATCAGACCCTCAGTGCAATATGTACAAAGCGTTAAATTAGTGAAATACTACCATACAGGTATTAAATACAAGGCTCACAGCATAAAATGCGTTAAATAGGTTAACAGCGCAAAATGTATAAAATATTATGTTACCTGCGGTATATACTATATAGACAAAATTTTCGAAACATGTACAGTTACATACCTAAAATGAAGTTCCCAATTCTAATGTTGCAACTGGTGCTGTATTTTTATTTTATTTATTGTTTGTTTGTAACTGCATAAATCAAAAAATCTGGAATTTTAGGTAATAAAGATGTTTAAAGCATAATTTAAGTCTTTCCTAAGTATATTTGTCACCACGTAGGTGCGTTTCCCTATATGCAGATGACATACGACTTGCTTTGACTGCAAACGCACTTAGAATCCCACCAAATCATCGCGCATGCGATAATAAAATCTACGGTTATTATTCCCGCAAATCGCGTTTATCATCACAACAAACGCGGACGCGGCGAATGAGCAACTTTGTGCATCCATTCCGGCGACTTAAGCCTAAGTAAGATCTAACTTATTGCAGCCTCTCTAAAGCCAGTTGATAGCTTTATTATCCTCTGCTTTATTACATCGCCGGACGAATCCCCCAGCGCGTTATTGTCATTTATTTCGACGTAAATTACGTTATTATTTGCGTATGATGCGCTTTAAAAAGATCAACAAACCATGCTTTAAAGAACGGTATCATTGATACCAAATTCTTTGATATTAATCAATTATATGCACGACGATGTTTACGCGTATGCTTGCTGAGTTTAATAGTATTGATTAGCAATTAGTTGGCGTGATTGGCGCATAAATGCATTTCATAAATTTTATTGGACAATTCTACACTTTGCATAAAAATTACGAGCGCATACTTTGTTTGAGTAAATACGCAGTCGTGCAGTGCGTTTATTGCGCTAATTGTAGGCCGTTTATCATAATTTGTAGATTTCTATGCAAACGTGAATAGTCCTGCTGATAAAACAATCGTAAAACGACACTACCTATTTGCTGGCTGAACAATAACAGTGTTGCGAATAAGTACATTGATTATACGGCTATAATACATTAATATCAAGGATGATTATAAAATTATATATTTTGATTTATTTCTATGCTATTTATCTAATTTTATTTTTATTTGTCGTCGTTTAGAATCGTTTAAGTTCACTTAAATCTTGAGAATATCAAAAATAAAAATGATCAAACACTCACTATTTATTTCTATTAAAAACTTTTTGCGGAAAATTTTATAGTAAATTAACACCAAAGTGATAATAGGCAATTTGTTCGGCGCCTTAATAAAACACCTTAATACAACAATAAAACCATTCACATTTCACGGCCGAGGTCCTGTAAAACCACCTGCTAGAAGTAACATTAAATATTGTTCAACATGAGCGGAACAAAAGGAAGCAAACGCAAGAAAAGCGAAAATCGCACGTCGTTGAACCCAAACCTAAAGGCTTAGAAAGCCTCTGGCGCCAGCTCAAATCACACATGATACCATGCTTGCCCACATTGACACGTATGACCTAAACAATTTTGCAATTTTCATCATCCACAAAGCTCGCATAAATCAAGCGCGTATAGAGGCGTCTGTATACACGCAGGAATATTTACGTGGAATAAGAAGACGACTTACTGCACCCCACCAAAATTTGCCGGAAGGCTTGCACCATCATCATGTCATGTTGCATATCATCACCCCCGCCAAGCGACGAAATCTAAATCTAAATTCGTAATCAAATTTTTCCTCATTGTCCTGTCATCTCTCGTGCACACATGCTGCCCGCGGCGCTCTGCTAAAGAGCATCTACTTAACGCCGACGATTTCGCTGTACTCGCACGTGTAATTACAAAACCGATAAAGCGCGCTGAAATCGCGCGAGAAACACAGCGGCGCATGCGCGTACAGCTAAGACACGTGCATAAATAAGCGCGCCGCAGTCACGTTTCACCCCTCGGCGCATGGTGAAAATTACACAGGCGCATGAGTATGTTACATATTGTAATACGTTCGCCTGCGTATGACCTGTTGAAATTCTGCCTTGCATACGCTTACGAAGCGCGCAAGGATGCGTCGCCGTCGTTAGTTCGCCGTGGCTGCGCGTTATTTATGTCTTACACCTTTCAAAATCAATTTTCATTCGTTTTAATTAACAACTAAAGGCGCACTCGGACCGATATCACCTAAGGGCAGGTCGCTCTGCGTTTGCGCGCATGTGCGCCTTTGCTTATGGGTGCAGAAAACAGGGTTACCACGAGGAATGTTTCGAAATTTTATCGAAATTTCCTGTGATTACACAATGTATGGCTACCCTGACAGGATGAGTTATAACTGACTGCGGTGCGTTATTGTTTTTACTCGAGTCGGTGAAGAGTTTTAATATTTCGGTGCTAAAAATTGTTTCCCACACCTAATAACTCAGAGGTGTGGGGAATGAAGTCTTTGTTTGAAGTTGTGTGTAATTTTGTAATTTACTTTTTTCCTATTCGTAAAATACGATGGTGGAAAATAAACATGACGATGAGTTAAATGGAAAGCAGGTAAAAATACGGAGAGGAACACATTTTGATAAGTTCATTAATAGTATCTTGTATTTTGCCAGAAGGGTAAAAACTTCTAAATATATTTGTTCTAATGTGTTTAATCGGGCCAAAATTAGAAATATCCAAGTAATAACTAAAAGATCAGGTATAGACAGATACTCGAAGTAAATTTGCGCCTGGCAGACGCTTTACATTACGAATATCGATCAAAACCTTAATTTTGGCTTTGATAAGTTTCTAGGGATTTACTAAGAATACCAGAGTCCATGTACTTTATAAGATGCGCTTACTAAATAACCAAAAACCAAATAAAATGTTATTGTAGCACCTGGTAAATATAGATAAAGTCAAACAAGGAAATAAAATCGTGCCATCTTTAAAATAAAAATTAAAACTTTTAGAGATATATTTTATTTTGTCAAATATCCTTGAATATTCGAGATAAGAAAAATTACCCAAAAATAAAATTGTCCCCAATAAATAACCGCAAACATTTTAAACTCAGCCTTTTTACATTCCCTGTTTCATGTACTTTATTTTTATAACATGTTTAACCTGAGCCTGTTTTTCGGTTGTTTGTTGTCTTCCCAACGAAGGTTTGATGTCTTTATCCAGACTGAAAAATCCCTTGCATTGGACACGCCATGTTTGACATGTTTTCTCACAGCGAAAACAACTTTATTTCGACAATATCCGAAGTCAAATTTCGGCCGATGTTCGGCGACATGTAGCCGGCAGATCTTTTTTTTTACCTTTTTCCTTCCATCGCCAGTGTCGGTGTCGCATTGTTTCATGGAGGCACGTGCATGTTTGCTCGTAGGTGGTATCAACATGACAGCATACTAATTTCCTCACAGCGATGCCAAAGGAATTGATTCATTTATTTAAGCCCAAGAACGCTGTAATTATTTGTCACCACCGAATCGCCTAAATTGAAAGGAATGCATAGTATTTGTAAATATCTGCTTGCCGAGATGAACAGACGTGTCCGCCCATAAAAGGCTTAAACTCAATTCAATCAACAATTGACAGGTGAACAATTAATGGCTCGCGTGCGGAACGTTTCGAAATGGTTTTCTCCGGCTTTTGTCCGAGCTATTGAGGCGGAAACTAACACTTTCGTGGCTAGCTCGTGTTCAAGGCGTGCATTTACCAAATGGGATTTCGAAAAGAATGCGTAATTTGAGCAGACTGGAATTAATTTGATGGCTGGCCAGTGTGGCGTAACATCAGACGGTAGCTGTTGCGAAGATGTGGTGCCACAAACACGTGCCATGTCCAAAAATCGCTTTATTCATTATCGGCGAATGCGACACCTAAGCTGATGATTTGATTAGACAGGCGGGGATTAAGATTAAAATACCAGCTTTCTTTAGATTTATTTTAAGAGTAATTTATGGGTAGTCAGAATTAATAAGTTATACTTATGAGAATTGGGATTGAATGCGATTAATTCAGATTTAAAAATTGAGCATCAAATATTGAGCTTTTGAAAATGCGATTCCTTCTCACAATGTTTAATATATTTTATGAGTTATAGGTTTTATGGGCCTTGAAGGAGCAAGTCTCTTGTGAATTGTGACCAGATTGATCTATTGTTCTACCCCTACTCCCTAAGATGAAAGGAGTTCTATACATTAGGACGATACTAAAATCCAAAAAAGGGGTTTGGCAGGTGGGCTTGGAGACCCTTTTTCCGCAGGTTCATAGGTAATTTCAAGATAATTCTAAATTTGTTTTATTTTTGAAGATGAAGATAAAGTTTGGCTATTTTGTATTCAATTTTAAATAAGTAATTCGAATGATTGCCCAAAAACTCATATGTTTAGTTAGTACTTCTGCGATATGAACGATTTCAACATATAAATATCCAAAGAAATCTAGCCCCAACTGATTTACTACCCGGCACTCGAGATACTGTTACGTTGGCTGTAAGTGCTCAGTAGGTAACTGCATCGATCGGTGGAAGACATACCAGAGATGACTACGAATACGAGTTAATCTCTAGGTGAATTCTTTAGGCCTGCTCCTGTAAATTTGCATAGGACTATGAAAGGACTATTTTACCAAAGAGTGAGAAAACTTGAATTTTAGTGGAAGGGGGTAAGTCTATATTCGAGTAGTTTATTACCACTTTTTATATCAATTATGCTTATTGTTAGAAGTGATCAATCTACACCCAAGGCGTCAGTGCATGGAATACTGTACTTAACTCTGCAACGAGAGGTAATTTATGATGATATATATTTATTACGCGCTTGAAACGTCTTTTTGCAATACATCCAAATCACAATGACATTTAAAACGAATGCACGGGGCCGCGTCCGTCGCGTTGCGTTCGCAAATAAGTGCAAAGTGTGATCGACGATGTTTACGGCACTTTGCTGCACCGCGCGCCAATTGTGAGCGCTCCTACTGAATTTCTCACGTTCCTCTTTTCGTATACGGCCATTCTGCGTGTACGGCATAAACCAGACCAGACCACAAACCAGCCGCCTGATAAGTACAATGCAGGCGCGAGTTATAAACAGTCTATCGCTCATCGAGGTCTTTTCCAGCTCGATTGGGCGCAAAAATAGGCAAATCAATAAACCTGTACAAGCATCTACTATCGTCCGCTCGAAATGGGCGTATAATTCATCGCTTTATTGCCAGCTCGCCTAGACACTTAGCGAGACAATTGCACAATTGCGGAATGCAACGACGCACTTTCCCGCATTTTCCAAACGATGCAGCGGCGGCCATCAGTTATCCGAATGCATTCCGGGCCAATTTTTACGCCGTCGCCACGCCATGCCATGTCGTGCGTGTATTACATATTCATTTCTATGGTGCGCTGCAACGCCTCGGCGAAGACATTAGCGTAATGCTGATCATTACGATTAGTTATTAGTTGTTATTGCCGAGCACATGCATGTGTTTTGCAAGCGTGTGGTTATTAACGTGCGGGACGCCTGCGTGCTAATCACAGCAAAGGTGAGGTTTCAGGTCGCGAAAGCTCACATTCCGGGAGAAGCTCATGTTGTGATGGGGAAATAGATTTATGCTCTATTTATGGTTGTTTTATGGTCCTGGCATGTACATGTGAAAGAAGAGATTAAAAATTGTTTTCAAATATATTGGATTTTAAAATTTGTACCACAAATCCTCGATAAGAACATGAATGATAGTATTATTCTTTAATGTTTCATAATTTCTTTCTATCTGTCTGTACTTTAAATGTAAGTAAATTAAGAGGAAATATACACCTAGAAAATTATATTTTAAATATTTTTGAAGTAAAAATCCTATATGTGCCCTTTACCTGGGGAGTATGATGAATGCAAGCTGAATTTATAGGGCATCACAAGGAGTGTCCACGCCATGTCAAATAAAATGTTCAAACCCAAAAATACAGTCGGGTCTTAGATCTTTTAAATAAATTATAGTGAAAATCTCTGGACGTAATACCGGATAGTTTCCGAGCAAATAATTGTTACATTTGTTTCGAGGCCCATTTTTCCCTGTTCCCAACAAACGGTGTTAATTTCATTTGATGAATACTTTTGGTTGAATAATTAGCACTTTCCAATGCAATGCCCCAGTTAAGAAATTGTGCTAGCCCAATTATTTCGTTGTGCTAGGATCACAATGCTAAGTTGAACATTCATTGCCCCGGTAAATGAATTCAATCAATCAATAACTCTTTCGGTTATAACTTCGTCATTTCTAGGATTTTTTATTTGAAACTTGCATCAGTCATTTTTAAAACAACAAACTTTTTGTTTATTTCATGCTAGGTGTATATTCCTCCTTAAATTGTTAAAATTATGTCTTAATTTAATTCTTTCATTAATTAAATAATTTTTGCATTAAATGCTATTAGACATAAACCGCCTCAAACAATAATAACTCAAAGTCACAATAACAAGAAATCTTAGAATAAATCACCATAGTGTCATGATTCCCGATTTTAATTACGACCTGCGTTACCAAACGCTAAACCAACGAAAGCCAAACATTTCTCTATGTGGCACCGCCGGGCATCCGAATACCAATCGCCATAACGAACCCGAACACCAAGTGTGAACTCACAAAACCAATACGCGGCCAATAACCAACGAAACGCGGGAAAATTTATTACAAATAACCTACAAACACGCACGATAAAATAAACATCACATAAACCACCGAAGGAGGAGAGCATTCCTTTATGGGCGAGCAAAGCGGTATGACAGTAGGAATTATCGATGTAATGCGCACGAGAAACAGTGATATGAAGACGATACTAAGGAATTAGAGGCATTTCTCGGTTGTCGCGTCGTGTGATTCGTTACCAACTGATTGATGAACGCGTCTTGGGAGCGAATAGATGGAGGAAAAAATGTTGGCAATAAAACAGTAGAGGGAAGAACAATTGATGTCTCCAATGTGAACTTAGCAGATATTTATGAATACGTCTTGTTATTATACGTTTTCTGTCAAAAATCTAAAGGTCTTTAGGCCACTGAAGTCGTTTAAGATTATTTTTGGTTTGAAAAAACGAAAATCACACATTATTCGTTACACATTATAACGAGGAACCTTAAATTTAGACAGCTCTGTTTGCTAACAACCGAAAAGCTTACTAATTTCACCTAATTGCTTGGTGATTACGATTTTTCTTTAAAATGATATTAATCTCGACGCGCCAATTCCAGGGTTTAGAAAGTGTTAGCTAAAACAAACTTTTTGTACTAGCGTTATATATTTTTTACAATGCTAAGTTCCTACCGGTTAGGTATCACTATCACACGCTATCACAATTCACAGTTACCTGTTGACCGGCACGAAGCTGGCGTCGCGTAACACGTGCAAGTAAGCGGACGTTGTGACGTTAACAAGCCGACAAAAACCCGCGGGAAACTTAATACACACGTTTTGCTGGGCGCGTAGATAGCGATCGGGTTCTCCTGGTCGTGGAGCTCACCCGTGAAATTCATCCGCGCACTGACATCCAATTTTTTCAGCTTCGATCCACTGATTGCGCGCCGCCGACATGACAAAAAACAACACCAATGCGATGCTAGCGATAGAAACAATACCTAAGCAACAATAGACAAAGAAACATGGCTTAGACAAGTTAAACAAGCACAGAAACAACTGATATATATTGATGATTGGAATCTTCGTCTTTTTTTCTTCTCGCTCGACGCCTTTTATCGTTGTACATTCTCTTGGATTGCTCTTGGTAACTGTGAGTGCGATGATCAATGCTTAGTGATATAATGTGATATTACACATTCCTGTGTTGTTTGAGCACGTTCGGCGTAAGTTGTGCACGATGCGGAGGATAATAGCTTAAGTGGGTGCTAACCGGCTAAGTATAGAGGCGTCCTAGGCGCCTATAAGCAACGCTTATTGCTCCCAAAACAAAAATTGCATGAATTACAAATTATAATCACGCTTTTTTATTGTTGTGTTTTCTTTTGTTGTCGGTTGTTGCGATGCGACGTGGTAATCTCAGTAGAAATGAGTCCTTGAGACATCATGATCAAGATGTATTTGTAATTTAATTAAATCTTTGAATGATTTATTGTTAGAAGATTAAAGTAAAATAATATTGCTAAAGTTGTAGCTTCGTGAATTTTCCAGGAAAATAATTTCCAAGAAATTTGTGTTGTTCATAACGAGTGATCTTTATCCATAGTAATTCTCGGCAAGTTCTAAAGCCTAGAAAATGAATCGATATAAGGAATTATGAGTTTTAAGAATGAATTTTGGGACAAATAGTTTGTGATTTTTTAAAGGGAAACTATTTGGTTTATCAGATCAGTTTCTTTTTATTAGGCAAAAGTGCTTAATTAAGTGCTGTTAATTCGCACCATAATTTTATCTTAATATCCTTTATATCTAAAAAATATTTATCTTTTCTATAAGAATAAAACCCATATAAATCTTCTGCATCGCAATAACGACCGATACTATACAACAAAATCTATTAAATATATATTATTGTGGCATTTAATTTATCAAATGCCCTATTTTATTGCCTCCTGCATCGTGCTGTATCCCTATCGCTGCATGCTACACACATTGTTGTACAGCAGCAGAGTCCCAGCGCAGGGCAGACATCTCAATCGTAAATTAAGAGCCAACAACGAATACCACGACTTCTGCTGCGTTGTATACTCCTGCTACAATACACCAATACCAATTCAATACTGCAGGAAAGGTGGCAAGGAGTGAACAAGTCGACGTCTTTTTTTTTCAATGCCATATCAGCGTGGAACAACGCAGGCGGCAAAACACCTTCTTTCGCGACCGGATGTGCGCAAATAAAGAACAATTCGCGTTATCTATATGGTAGTTAAGTTGGCTGATAGTAGCAATGAAATAAGTGGCAGGATATAGTAAATTTATATACAAGTTAATCTGGAATCAAAGTGTTTTGAGTGACAAATGACAAATTCAACTAGCACGTCACAAAATACTTGATATTACAAACCATCTAGAGCAGTGTTTCCCATCGTGATAGTGATACTATACTAGTATCAAGGGCGCATTTTGATTGTGAAATGTGGCCTCATATTTTGCAACTTTCTCCTTAGCCTTTTCTTTTAGAAGATTGGTCTACCAGTCTCCTGCAACTCATTATAGTCCGGATCTGACTTTTTCACGGTCAGCATATCTTTTACTCTAGAAATCTCTTGAAACTTCCAGGATGACGTCAAATTTCTTTAGCAGCGAATGACCTCAAATATTTCTTAGGCTTCAGTTCGTAAAATAGTAAGTAATCATGTCGTTTCCTTGAGACGATTGAAGAGGGTCCTCTATTAGTAACTATCGTAACTTTATATATTTATCTATATTTCTTTTACATCGGTTGGAAGGACCAAAAATTGACGTAAAATATTTATACAGCCCAGATGAGCTGAATGCATCCAAACTTTAGGTTGGACTCGAACTGATTTACTGAAAAAGTATTTTATATTTTAATACACTTTGTCTTGAAGAATAAGTTCTAACTTGCCTTTATAATCCTTGCTCATTATCATATACATAAGAAACAGATAGAAACTCTTTAAAAGACTGTCAAGTCCAAGATTAAACAAGTCCCCGAACACGTCGTCCCATATCTCGAAAGTCCCTGCCGAGTTATTTATTGTCGCGAAATTGTTTTCGAAATGAAGTTGTCATACCGCAGTTTTACGAACGTCTAGCGGCACAAAAGTGCAAAACGCACATGCGCCAAACCACTTAAAGTCACATTTCCAAGTCAAATTTCAAACTCATCTCTTCCTTTCAAACTAACTCAGTTTCTGCGTGGAAAGATGCGCGGCAACGAAGAGAAAACAGCTGCACATTGGGCGAAAAATGCTAATTGATCAATTAAAGACGCTCTCATTGGTTTGTGACCGATGCACTGCGCACTGCGTTAAATTGATTTCCATTGCGATGCGCGCCATAAATAAATACGCACTGATACGATCTCGATATTCGGATTTACGAGGCGTTTACGCCAGCATGCCACTAATGCGCGTTTTCGAAATAAATTGATTTTTAATACGTGCACCGACTCGCCCCACCACCACAACAGGCCTGTCGATTACAACCGTAATTAATTTAAAAGCGCATGTGTGCGTGCATTTTTGTGATTGCTGCGCGTTCAAACATCGTTAAGGATGCTTATCTTAAGCTTCGGCTTAACCTCAAGCTTTGGCGATCCTCTTTGCCGATATGAATATATTTTATAAATTATAAATTAGTTGCGTAAACGTATTTCACTGATAATCAATATTAAATAGCGATGTGCAGGCGATTAAGCGAAGATTAATGCTCACTGATAGTGCGTTGATACATGCTTGAAATATCAATTATTTTTTTCATGGTATTTTTGGGTTGAAATGTTTTGGAAATATTTCGGATAGAAGTTGAGGTTTTAATTAATCGCTTAGAGATTTTCCGTTTCGATATATTTGGTTGGGAGCGTGTTTTCGGTTATGTTTTTTTGTGAAGATATAATGAAGATAAATAACGATTGCAAACATGTAAATCTTGTTGATTGTAACTCGTGGCAGTGAGTTGAATAGTCGACTTCATGACTGATTTCGACTGGTCTTCGTTGGGGTCTTCGTCGGCAATCTGTGCCACATAAACGAAGCAAACATGATCATTGACAATTGACAATGCGCATGAGTAGAATGTTCATATTCAGAAACAACGAAAGCGCGTTCCATGTAAGCCGGCAATAAAGTCGTTACTGACGGAGAAAACAAGAAGAGAAGTTGTAGAACACCGTTTTGGAAAATAAACCGATACTTTTTAAAGAAAACTCCTAAAAAAATCTATATTGCATTTATGTCACATTATCTCCTTCAGATTTCTATTTCATTGCCATAGTTTGATAGATGTACTCGTAGATATACCCAACTCTGACACCTTTTCAAGATAATATATTTCACCTTCTGTTAATTAAAACAATTTTCGTTTTAAACCCTTTATTATCAAATTAGACCATTCCTCCTTAAAGTAGTCAACCTAAGTCTGAACATAGATACACCAAGTAGAAACCGAACTAGAAGAACGAAAACCATTATAATAACTTATCTGATGATGCGCCAAATGGACGTGTGCACAATGCGAGCACGATTTTCGGCCGCGATATATCAGCCCCAAGTAGTCGTGGTGCTCAGTTTCCACGCCGTCTTCGACCCGTGTTTCTGGAGCAAACACACACTCGTTACATAATATGAACAAATAACCTCCGGGTATTGATAACTATTCCGCGCCGGCCGACTCGTGCCTTGTTAAAGTTGTTACGCCAATAAAAATATGGATAAACTGCTTCTGTGGTATTTTATTAGGTGGGTAAATGCATTCCGATACCGATGCCTTCCACAGATTTGCTCGGCCATGACAATAAAATGGTAATTTTCTTAATGAATGCTAAAATATACAATGCACAAACATGGTGTATACTCTTCTATTATCATGTTTCAGATTAATGTTTGATTTCTTAAAGTGTACTCTATTTTAAATTTAGTGTATTACGATGTCAGTAAAAATTAACGCACAATTTAGAACCCTTCATTGTCCTTCGAAAAGGATCATTCAACACTCTTCTTGGTCTTTCGAAACGGATTGAAACACTTATAGTTTATCACCACAACAACTAAAGCTTTGTGAATGAGAGCGGCTAGTCCTTTTACGATTTTATGTGAAGCTTCGAAACGGATCATGCAAAACTCCTCAAGGTCCTTCATTATTCAAAACTCTTTATGATCCTTCGCAGCAAATCGTTCAAAACTTCTGATGGCCCTTCGGATCGGATTAGTCAAGATTCCTCACTGTCCTTGGATATGGATCCTTGAAGACTCATTGTTACGCGGTAGTCGCGGTTTTTTGAAACATTAATTTATTTCTCGTTGAAAGCGCGGGACCAGACTTAACTGAATCTTCTGCTAAGTTCCTTAAGTTATCGCGATACAAGTTTTGCTCAAAGTTCACCTCAGACATCAAAAGTCAAAATACACGAAGTACAGAGCACAACAACTTTATTCAAACGGCACAAGTACAAAAGTAAAAGGCAAGTTAGCACGACAACTCACCAGAGGAGAAATAGGCCGAACCCTGCGCGTTCCACGTTTCTATAGTGGCGCAAACCCCCCTTTTCTCCTCATTCATGCCCTTCGATGGTTGCTGTACGCGCTCGGCGCGCCCCAAGAACAACTTAAGGGCTGCACGCAGGGCTACCAACATATATTTAGTTTAAAGGTAATGGCACTGTAACCAATGTCAAAATACAAATGAAATCCAGTATAATATGCAAATATGTAGGCAACCAACTTAACACTCATCATGGTCCTGCGAAAAGGATGGATGGACGGAACGGATTTTAATAAACTTTTAAGAAGACATAGACAATAAGCACTGCTAACCTAACCTACTCCTAAAGTTAGCCTTTAACCACATTTGATAAACAAAGATCATTCAACTTAATTTCAAGTAGAATCTAATCGAATTCTATTAAGGCTCAACATTTAGGATTGCAAATGTTCGTCTCTTCGAATTCGACGTCTTAGAGACAAAGATAAGTCAGGATTACATTCACACGAAAAAAAAAACTGATGATAAAAAGCAAGTTCTTTTCCCCGAACGTGGAGATTTTCGCGTATTGCATGCAGTGTCGGTGTAATTGTAATGTCGAGCACAGCTAATTGTAATGACGCTCATTTCGTCTGCGTTTGGCAATAGAACGGCACAGGAGTCGCCGGTTTACAACGTGCGGTTGTGCTTCGTGCGCTGGCAGGTTCTGAGGGAATAGATACGCGTTGTGCAAAAACGGTGCGAAAAGCGCACGTTTCCAAGGCGCGCGCACATCGCTTTTGGAAAATCACGAATTAATACGACGTCGTAAAGCCGCCGAACGGCTCGCCGCTCCAGCTAGACGCGTCCGCACATTTTTGGACAATGCGTCGTTACAGCCGGCTGAAGATGGTGACCATCAAATTCCGCGCTCACCACAAATATAGGCAAATAAAGAATAGCTGCGTGCGAATGCTGATTTGATGTTTGGTGATTTAGCCCCAACAAGTTGTCGCTATCTACGGCCAACAATCGTATTTTTAATTAATTAGAATACACTAGTTACCTTTGTGCTAGCCCCAGGTACATTCACTTACGCTTCTCGTTATCTTTCACTTTAATTTTGCAATAAGTAACTTGGGAAATAAGTAACTTGCAGCAGCCAATTAAGAGCAGTCCAGTAGGTTCATTCAGTTCTCGTAATAGATTAATTAGTATTTAATTAACACCCAATGGGATACATGTAATAAGTGCACTATTGAAAAATGGTAGCGGCGTAGACTTTGTCGGTGTCGTAGATAGGCGATTGCAGTTCATGATTACTGACAAAAACAGCGGCTGGGGATTTGTTCCACCTGCAAACGTTTGCAATAACTAATTGCTCACTATTTAGCCGACGTGCATGCGTTTTTTATGATGTTTAGGGTTCGTATAATTGTTTTAATTTGTTTGAATTGATTGAGAGGAATTTTCACTCTGTTAGAACTTTCTAATTGTAGGATTCGTATTCAAAGTAATTTCCTCGGCGCTTTTAAAGCGATAATTAATATTTCGCTTATAATATTGTATAGAAACGCCTTTGAATGCCGTAATAAGAAATTTTTCCTTTTTTTTTTAATTTGGCATGCCTAATATATACCGAATTTCCGGAATGTTAATGTTAATGTTTAATGGAATATTTTATTATTATTGTTTATTTACTCTATTAATTTTAATAGTAAATACCAATTACGGTATGAAGTTTTTATCTGTAATAAGCAATAATCTAAAATCATGGAAATGTCATTATTACCTTTCAAATTTATTTAAAAGCAACAACCTCTCATTTACTTCTATACATCTATGCAGCAATTTGTACCAAACTGGCTCGATTTTCACTGGAATTTCCTTCTAAATTCTCAATTTCTATTCTAAAACTGGAAGAACTGAAAGAACCTGCATAAAATTAAGCTAAAGTACAATATTGTTATATTTGCAGGCAAACTATAAATTTGCAGGCAAATTCATTACATGATATATTGAATTTGACAATTTAGTGTGAAGTTTGAATTATATTTGAAAGCAAGTACTTAGTAATGATTTTTCCTAACTCATTCACACAACTACTATCATACAGTCTTGTTTGAACGATCCCAGAGTAGCTAGCATTGACATATCAAAGAAGATCATGTAATCATTTAGCACAATTAATAAATTTAAAGGAAAGAGAAAATTTGAAAACCCAAAGGTTCAAATCCGGTCGGAGCCTTCAAATTTTCTCTTTCCGTGTTAAATTTCAATTTCAATTAATTAATTTCTTTGTAAATTCATTAATTGTGCTAAATGATTACATGTTCTTCTTTGATATGTCAATGCTAGCTATTCTGGGGTCGTTCAAACAAGACTGTATGATAGTAGTTGTGTGAATGAGTTAGGAAAAACCATTACTAAGTACTTGCTCTCAAATAAAATTCATTGCAGTAAATCGTACTACATGGGCTTTGATTGCGAGTTTTAATTTGTTTCAAGAAATGAATCTTGATAAGATGTGGGTAAGTTTGAATTCTGAGTTTTAATACTTAAATTTAACTGGATTTGCATTAAAAAAATAGAGAAGTGCCTCTTCTCCTTTGAATATGTAGTTTATATGACCCTAATTAGTCTAAATTTTGCGAGCTCCAATCTATTGTAGTTTGAACATTAAAAGGAATAATAACATATAAGAATAATAGCATATAACACACTATTATTTGCGAAACTAGAAGAGAGCGTCATGATATTCAAATTTCAGCTCTATAATTTCAAAACAAAGGAGAAGGACATTCTGTATTAGTATTAATACGTTTTCTGGGGCAATTATTATGTTAATAATATTATGGTTAGTTCATTATCTCCAAGGCAAATTTGTCCAATAATGGAAGTAAGATATAAAGTTCATGGAATTCTTTCTGGAAAGAGGACTAATACAATGTTCTTCGAAAGTTTAGGTTTAGGAATTGTCCCCATTATGTCTTAACTTTTAAAATCTTTTCATTCACATAAAAATTAATACATCCAATGTTGCAGAAGTTACTATTTAATTGTTAATATAATAGTTTGGTGAGATTACAGAGTATGTAATATGAAACAGGTATATCAATTGTCATGAGCGACATTTTCCCAATATTTTATTACATGTAATTTCTTACAACTTGATTTACACCTAATTATCAACTCTTTAACTCCTTAACTTAAGTGGTTTCCGTAATTTATTAGGGTTCAGGTGCTCTTATTCCTGAGCACGCTTTGCGCACCACACGCTGAGCGCCCCCCTCGCGGAAGGCCGACCTATTTATCACGCCGCACTCAAATTACTGCCAAATTTGATAATTTCGAACTCAGCATGCAACGCAGCCACGAAATGAAAACCAAACATGCCGGCGAAAGGCAAACGCCCGACCAAGTGACACATCCAAGATTAATATCTTATTAGAAACGAGTTAATCGAACTTCCGTCATGTCAAAAACAAGAAAAAGGTAGGATCCTAGAAACCGGTACACTAATTGTGGCATAGTAAGTTAGTTGACGTGATTTTGAATAAAAACCACTATACCAATGAAGCTCAAACAATATTTTTGTATAAACCTAGACGAAATAATTCTCCAATAATACAAGACCGCAAATTTAAATATTTGTAAGTTAACATTTTGAGTTGTACTGCCTACCGTACAGTTGAAATCAGGCAAAATATCGGCAAATACACGAAGCAAACCTTTTTTCACAGATTTCAATCGACTAGCATGATACAACCACACTTATTTGATGTAATATTATATGGAAGAGTTGCGTTTTACAATGAGTTGGATTTTTACGAGTGCCGCGCTAACGAGACACTGAGGCCGTACAGAGATAGCTGCTTCAAACGAAGAGATAAACGGCTTCGTGTCTCTGCTAGTGCGACGCTGTTATCAGCGCGCCGCATCGTAATTGCTCGACGCGCAACGCGAACGCGTGTTCTCGTGTCGAATCCATTAATTACCGATCCGAACGCATTAGAAACGGTGTTTCATAACGTTTTTATTACGAATGCGCGGCGGCGGCACGCCAGAAGGGCGGCAGAGAAAAATGATACCGACTTTCGGTGCCCGCCTTATTAACATATTCAATTAATGTGAAGTAATTTGACTAAATTATCTCGCCTCTGCGATCGATCCGGCGAGTGGTAGATAACCTGTCTTCTTGCGGCCCTGCTTGATAGGAAGATGGCTCGTCCGGATAAGAACGATATAGATTTTTTACGCAGTGATTTATTTTAATTGAGACTGTTTATAAATTTGAGCTGCTTACTCCCTATCCCGCTGATGATCCTTGTTTATTTGCAGATTACCATAAATTGTATATTTGTCAACATAAATTATGAGGAAATTAATTTAAATATTAACAATTAGTTAATTTATTGGATAGTTGATTATTGCAAATTTATTTCAGTTGTTAAGGGAGAAAATAGATCTAGACATGCTTAAAATAACTGCAGTGATCTTAACTCTACGAAAAAATTGAACTATATTGACAAGTACTAATTGTTGAACGTGGAATTAATATCGTTCGTAGCAAATTGAAAAACAAATTCATCGGCGTTAAAAAACTGAAGCAACTATATGCTCAAAATTGTTGTTGGTTGGGTTGGTTGGAATTTTCTGCGCTCACGCTCTTTAAACGCAGTTTGAAAACGAAATCATTCAAATACTTTCCTTTAAAAAATCACAATAAGCACAATTTCCCTAGTTTTCCCTAGGTATATATTCCTCCATCAAAGAAAGATGGATATAAAAAACAATAAAAACGGTCAGGCATTAACCAGAATCACTTTTAAAATATCCTAATCCAACGAAACCTATAAAACTCCTGTAAAACCTTTTATTATCACATAAACATCTCTAATGTTTAAATAGCACTAACTTGAGAAAGCTCC
This sequence comes from Mimaenictus wilsoni, assembly GCA_027575185.1. NCBI lineage: Eukaryota > Metazoa > Arthropoda > Insecta > Coleoptera > Staphylinidae > Mimaenictus > Mimaenictus wilsoni. The sequence goes on from JAODAC010036474.1 coordinate 19,105, forward strand.
GACAGTTGCACGATGTCTCCAGGGCTATAACTACCCATTTATAGAATGGAAACGACGCTGACTTAGAGGCAATTTTTTCACTCGTTTTTCTGCACATCGATTAGCATTAGATTTAGTTGAACGTAATTCCTCTTCGCCTCTGCGAATTCCCCATATACCGATGCGCATCTCCATAAGGAAGAGAGATGATATAAATAAAATTATACCGATCGGCGATCGCATATAGAGCACGTGTGCAAAATAACGGCAATACTCCAAAACGAACGGCGAAGCGAACAGCATGTACTCTGTCAAAGTGTCTTGCATTTGAAGAGGCAAGCATGCGAAATTGTAATCGAATTATGGTGAAACAATTTAGTGATTCAAGTGTTGCATTCGAATTGAGTGACTTTGCAAAACTATCTTCTTCTTCTATGTGTTAGAATTTTTTTATAGAGGTATTCAGGATCGTATCTAAAATATTAAATAGTTTGCTTTTAATTTTTGATTTTCTTAAAATTTATCTTAAAATTCTTAAAAATTTTGAAAAAGTTTTAAATAAAACTTCCAAGAAATTTCACGAAAACTTGAAATTATTTGTGGTTATTGTCTATATAACTATTTATTCTTTATCATTGGATATTTACCAAGCTTATAGTATCTATTTTAGAAATCTTTTTTTTTGTTGTGTTTAGATAATTTTTGAGGAGGCATGTTATCGTTTTTAATAACAAATATTTATAACAATTTGTAAGCGTATACTTTTAGATAAAAATATCCCACTCCGATATTCCAAATAGTATTCTTTAAAAAACACAAAAGTTCGTTGTTTTCCTTGCTAGGTGCATATTCACCTTAATTCGATCTGGAATGTCATAAATTTAAGTTTATTCTATTCTTATAAGAGTTTTATCTCATTGGTAGAAAAACTTATGATATATCATTATTAGAGCACCTTAATGTTATTTTATTTCACAGAAAAAAGGAGTATATGTGTCATACTTAATTATTTTCGCCGTAAAAATAGGCTTTCAGTTAAAACAAGCTCGCGTGTCGTATCGTGCCTGAAACTAAATATATCCCAACAAAATCAAATAAACAATTATTATCTTGGTTATCCTGTATGATAATGATTTATACCATATACGTAATACACATATACTGCGCCTGCCTATCAAAATCTCATTGCTACGAGTGTCGCTCATAGAAGGAGACAAAACATACATTTTTGCTTCACCATAGTTTTTTTCGATTTGCGCATGTCTGCCCTTGCCCCTTGCTTGCGCGTGTAATTCAAAAAGGCAATCAGGATAATAATATATGTATATTTTCTTTCGAGGAGCAGGAGCAGCAGAATTGTATCGAAAGAAGCACATATAACCCACTGCAGACAATCGGGATGAGACCCAGATATATTGGCGGTAGAGAGCTGAAGGTGGCTGATAAAAGAACGATAGTTAGAGCACGGTGTGGATCGGAAGAGAGGGGATGGAAGGTGTGGATGGGGAGCATGTTGGGAGTGATTGTATAGGAATGAAAGAGGAATGGACGCGTGATTGCCAGGGGAAAAAGGGGAGTGAAAGAGTGGCTAAGTGAGGATGGAGCCCCCTTCCATCCAATTTTGAAGGTGATTACAAAGCGGAAGGAAACAGCGCGGTCTGGACTCCTACCCACCATCAACTACGGGGAGGCGTCAAATTGAAGGTGCCTAGGGAGTGAAGAAGGAAAACGCCGAGCAGAGGGAGTCGGGAGTAAGGATAGGGAGTGAAAGTTCCAAAGAAGTTTAGCGGGTCTGATTATTTTTTGTTGAAATGGTATTTATTTATTCAATTTTGTTTGATTATATATTTAGACATGCGTATTACACACTTGGACCTGCGGTGCAACCCTATATGACATTTTCAATGCACTTTCATATAATCATCTCGTTCTAATGGAATCAATTCAGGCTTTCAACTATTGGTATATGTGTATTACGTATATGTTTTATACGGACATTGTAATTTTCAACATAACCCAATGCGATAGTCACTCAAAACCACTACGTTAAAGGTTCTCAGAGCTTATATCGCTCGTTTTCATAACATAATTTGTCATACAATTCTTGAATATATCTGTATTTGCCCTCTTTACTCTGTATTTTCTTTATCTTCGTAATATTTCCATCTTACAACTCTGTACAAGTAAAAATCCTCTTTATTTTCTCAAATTTCCATCGAAATTAAATAATTCCTAAAAAGTATTCCAAACTTGACTTAAATGGTTATGTTTGTGGAATCACACAAATTCGAAGTGAAGTGCAAATGCAATCACAGTCATTTATAGCCGCAAATCAACAGAATACTAATATCTACTGCAGCATACACAATAGCGCCATAAAGGCATCGAAAGAAACACCAAAGATGACTTCGCACAACACAGTTTTGGCACATCGTTCTACGTGACTTAGATCACAAACGCTTCGCACACACAAATGCTCTGCACACAATTAGAAACCTATCCACTCCATGAGCTTTAAAAGTCTTAACTATTCGAAGAAGCATCAACAATAAGCGCAAAACGACGCATACCGCACATAAATTACCCGTACACCGTCTTACCTGAATGCTCCTTCATTTTATTCATCTGTTGTGGAGTGAATTTACGAGCGAATAAAAACGCCACATATTAAATTTCAATTAATACGATGCGCTTTCGATTTTGGTAACTCACTCGCGCGCGCAGCCTTTTCGATGTTTCGCCGGCTGCATTTGTTGCTACTGGGTGGCAGTAAACCAACTGCGGTGGTCCCCAATCAATGTCTAATTAATTGCTCATTAACTACTAGTGTTTGGCGTTTTCTGGTGGCGGTGGCTGTCGATTCATATTATGCGTAAATCATGCGGCTGTAAACATTTTCGGTGGATTTGGTAGCTCTGGATACGCCTTCCCCGATGCCTGAGATCTTGGGAGTTACATTTCGAGTTTCATTTGCATCTCGCAGGCGTTAGCATGAGAATCGTGCGTTTTGTACCTACGCGTTGTTGTTCCACGACGCCGTGAAAACACAGTGCTGCTCTTTGGTGGTCTTAATTAATCTGCAATTAAGCTTTGTGTAAGGTGTAATCACGTCCAAGTTACATATGGATACATAGTCTTACATTTAATGGTAGATAAGATTTCGTTTAAGATTAAATCAAGAAAAATGTGTTCTAATAGTTACTACTAGCATAACCCTGCTATAAATCAGATATACCTTGATTAATTTTACTTTCATTTGAAATAATTATACAGAACTTGAGTTAGGTCAACTTAGGGCATCCTTAAATAAAACACCGTATTCAAATTGATATTGTATGTGGTTATTTAATTAGAATTAGGACATTTTCAAAATAAAACAGATTCACTCCAACATTGTGTAGAGTCATTGAATCTTACCGAAGAGCCTAAGAGATTGAAAAACTATTTCGCCCTCATCCAGATTGTTTTCTCTGTGGCCTTTCAAACCGATTTACCCCAGCCACAACCTTACGCGATTCCATCCGCGCAATGTGTACACCATTGGTCCTTCGAACCGGACTAAGACAAACATTACCTCAGCTGTTTATGGTATTATATTATGTTCGATTTTACCTATAATTAGCCTGATGGTCTGATGCAACAATTTTGAAAAGATTATCTAGTATATTATCTATTAGGAACAGCAAGTAAATTTACGACCTTCGTGACCGAATAATGAAAATCAAATCATTGTACCTGAACATATCAGATCCTTTGATCTATGATAGGTCTTCTCTACTAGTAATACTTGCATCGTCGATGGCCACAAGAAAAATCTGATGTTTGGTACAATTTGACTGTATATTTGACTATTTGACCCTTGTACAAATTAAATAAAGCTGCAAAACATTTAAATTCTTTACTTCATCAACCAATTGTAAGATTAATTATCAATTACCAAACTCCAGCGGCCGGATCTTCCGATTATATTTAATTCTTATTTAAAAATCAGTGCAGCTCAGTAAAAATCTTTATCTTAATACCGACGTTTTTGACATGAGCAGGAAGATTTACGCGACGACTCTGAAAAACCAGGTAATCGCCAGAAAAACGCAATGAATTTATCCGCCTCAGTTTTCATCGAACGGCGGCGATGGCGATGCAACGATGATACTTTTTGCACCGTGCCACGGATTGCGGTGGAGTTGATTAGTTCGACTGCTTTTACGCTGCGCCGCGATGCGCCTTTTTGCACACCGCCGATAAGCCAGCCTCCTAATCCGGACTTAATTAAAAATAATTACTAGCGTCGGCCGCAGTCATCGGCAGTGCAAAAATACGCATGCATTCTGGACGAATCACGTCGCGCAAATGCACAAATCAGTGATTGTTACCTGGCTTTGAGAAAAAAAACCGCTGCGTGCGAACGTATCGAGTAGCAAATTAAATTAAATGATGAGATAAATTAATGAAGATGCTGTGGAGCTATATAGATAGCATGTGACATGAGACACACCGCTCAATGCAGTCCACGCAAACAAGACCAAGGGAAAATGTGGAAGAATCTTTGGAGTTTATAGAAAAAGTTATACAATTAATTGGAAATTAATAGGTTTTTTTAGTGTGTATTTCTCTTTTAAATTAACCTGACCTTATATATTTTAGCGAAAATTTAGTTCAGAAATCGCATGTTTTTTTCTGAAGCGTTGCAGCCGTCCAACTCTCGTAAATAATTTCAATATTGTTGTCATTGAAAAAATACAGATGTTGAAATTGGCAAATGTGAGGTTTCATTTATCAGGAAGCAGCGAAGAAAAAAGCAGAATAGATATCGTGATCGAATGACAATGGAATGGAGCGCGTGCGCTAATAAATCCACCCCATTAATCGAGCGCGCGAGCCGCAGCCGTTTGCATTTATTAAGCATCGACTGCGACAGCCGAGCCGAGCGGCGGCAGACGCGCGCGGCGGCGGCAACGCATTTAAATCAGCGCGGAATGCCAAGAGGTCAGCGTCGTGCGGCAACACGCTGCAAAACACCAATTACGCCATGGTTTAGGGCCCGCGATGCGCAACTGCGCCCATCGCGCTCGTTTATAACCTCAAACACAGCGCACAGCCTAACACTCACACACACTCTCTCTATATACTCTTACCTAAACGGCCGCCCAGGCCGCCCAGGCCGAACCGTAGAGCGACCGATTAGACGATGCCCTCGCCGACTATTAAGCACAATCAGAAATGTATATAATGATAACGGATAACGAGGAAAATCTAGGAAGTGCTGCTTGATGGCCGGTGCTGTACGAGAGGCAACAGTAAAATATTGTGAATAAGAATCAAGGAGTGAAGAAGGTGGGTCGCCTTTATGGTGATATTAACACAGATTCGATTTAGGTATGGATTTATATGTGATTCTTTATTAGATATATACAATTACAATTATCATAATTTATGTGTTTTGTTTGATTATTATTAGTATATGTCTCGAAAATTAGGTCAAATTTTACCTCGCCTTCAGTTCATGCTGCAATTTCTCATACTCCCGAGGAAAGAAGTGATTTTTGGATGAAAAATCCCGTTAACAGAAATTATTTCAATATTTGTCGAATATAGTTCGAGCAGTGAAACATAGTGTTGCAAACCAACGTTGGCGGCCCTGATTGATGGCGCAGTGAACGTACCGGGTCCAATCCTTGGTATTAAGAAACGACTAATTTAAATAGGGACGCTGCACTAAGTTGTCAGGAATTGCAAGCCGACAACTACCCGTTGTCTGTGTTGCACGTTAGGAAAGGTGAAGAAGATGAGAAGTATCTCATTCGGCGTTCGGATCATCATCAACCAGGGCCGCGACATATGACGACCGTGACAGGACTATCGTTGAACCAAACGCCGAATGAGCTCTTCACCTTCCCTAACGCGCAACATAATCAACGGGTAGTTGTCGGCCTGTATTCTTCTGTGTTCTGGGCGTTTAAGGACTGTATGTGGGTCCAGGGTGTTCGGCGCCCTATCGCTAAAAGGTTGCCACTGTAATATAATTTAAGTTCCTATTCGTGGCTTCAAAACTTGCCATTTCTTTATAGCGCGGTATTACTTAGCGCCGTAAACCTCTGGATCAATCAACTGCGCTAATCAATGGTTATCTGGATATTCAAATTATTTTCACTCATATGGGTGTTAATACTTCTTATATCAGGAAGCTACCCTTTTATAAAAGGTAAATATTTGACTTTATACCCTGATGCATGTAATCCACAACTTTTCTCTCCCTCTTTCTCCCATGGCGCTACAGCCCAACTTGATCCTTATCTTCCTCGTCCATTCATCTCTGACTTGTGCCACTTCCTTCCATCTTCTTAGTTTGAAGCTCTGTACTGCGTCATGATTTATTTCATCCTCCCAACTTTTTCTTTACCCCCCATTTCTATCCCAAGGAACATAGCCTAAATGATCCTGTTAGGTCAGGTGCTGCGATTCCCCAGGCAATAAATTAATGATATTAAAAACCGTGACAACCACCTTACATTGTTATTCTTGAATTGCATTGATTGTTGTTCCTTCCTTGCCACCAGACCCAAATTTTAGTATTTTAGGATTATTTAGCTTATTTTGAAGAAAAATGTTTTTGCTATGAAAGATAACGTTATTTGGTTAAGGGACTTTCGAAATCCACTAAAAAAATTTTGAAACTGTTAAAAAGTAAGAACTAATTTCGGGAAATATTTCTTTGTTGAACTTTTCAGAAAAGAACAAATTCCAAGTGAATATTATTGGACACTACTTAATCTATGCGAGTATAACTGGTATTCACAATTCGACTTAACTTAAAGAGGTATTCTAAGGTATTCTATGTTAAAGTTTACACAAGATATCCTTATTCCAACTGATATTATTTTAGATTAAAACACGGAAAGTTTCAAGTTCAAGCTTATGATGAAATCAAATCTTAATCAACTTCAATTATATTGCAATCTACATATTTTAGTAATATTAATACAAAAATCTATAAAATGATAAAGTATAACTACGAAGATATTGAAAGTGTCTGCACAATGAACAATAAAAAAAACCAAATAGAAGACGCACCTCAAATCTCTAGACTGATATTAACACAGTTTCGATGCGATTCGTGCGTAGATTTTTATTCCATCTCTGAATGCAGCCGATGTATATTAACATATAAAGTATTCAATCGATACTCTTGGGACAACGGATATTTTTATCGAGGAATTTTAATAGAGTAATATAAATATTTAGATATTCTTTTATTGTCGTTTTATTATCATCGAATTATTCAATTTCCCCGTGTCGAACACGAAAACACCATGCAAGAGGAGATTTACAACCGGCGAATGGTCGTAATTAACTCATTACATAATGACAAAGCAATGGGATAAATAAAATTTTCATAAGAGCGACATCGGACGTAATTCGAAACGTGCCCTTTTCAAACGCTTATATGGATGGCTCGATTGAATAGATCTGACCACGAAGACGGGACTAAAAGAATGGCGTATAAATAGCCATTCGCCTTGGGTGGCCGTCATAATTCTCTGCATTTCACCTGGATTAGATTTACTTCCACCGGTTATCCGGTTGCTGCACAATTAAAAAGAGATACAAGAGAGAGGTGTGGAAGAGAATCGACAAGAACGACAATTCCTTGCCCACTCTGTGAAGGATTTTCGCTGATTTTAAGGTTTTTACTCGCGTTTAATGTGGTTATTTATGACGGTCGTGGTCATTTAATGCTAATTACAGCGTGCATTAACCATTTCAACTTTGACTAGCTCGTTCGCGACGGATGAGTGATGCTTGTCGGGGAGTCTGGGATAGAGTCGATGTCGTGACCAACTAGAAGAAATGACATAAAGCCCAAACAGACCGAACTGAGCATCATTCACGTTTAATAAATTCAGTATTTAGCATTCGATCAGTCATAATTTAAGCGATTGAATTGTCATTCGATGGGTTGATGCATTGTTGAACCGGCCACACTTGTTGACGTGTAAGAAATGATCCTCGTGAGTAAAAGATATCAATTGTCATACAAATTTTCGGTTTTTGGTTTTTTTAGTAAATGTCAAGTATCAAATTTTATTTAGTTTTATAAATTTGTATTATTTGCATACTTATTGATGATTATTTACATGATTATTAATGATTATTGGACTTTGGGTCAAAACGAACAAGATCCAACCGACCTTTAACACTATTTTTTTTAATCAACCCAGATTTTTGTATTACCAATTTTTCGTTCTCTGAAATTACTCGACGTTAAGAAACGAAAAAAAAAAATACGATTTGCATCCGAAAGATGATGTTACTGGGTTCTAGAACCATCTGAAACCCACTCACCAAAATTTAACAGCATTGCCACTTTAAATTAGGCGTAGCCGAAGTCACTAAATCATTAACTTATAACTCGGCGAAGACATGTTGTTTATTTAAGCGTAAAACAAGCATTGATTGAAAAAATGTCACCATCCAAGCGTACGTCGTGCCGAAATTTATCTTAATCGACCTGGCGTCGGGCTGTTTTGTAAAATTTCGATGCGAGGACCCGGCCGAATTTGCATTGGCGATCGATTATGTTTATGCATTCGTTTGCACGGTTAACGACGGCCACATATAAACGCCTTCGTTAATCGTATCTACAGTCGACGTTGACAAAAAAAGCCGCGATAACAAAGTGCGAAAAATACTAAAAAAAACGAGCGCGCTCGGGCGCAAAAGATAAACGTATTAAAAGACGTTAACGAAGGGCACCGCCGCATAAATTCGAATATTGACATTAACGTGAGCACTTTCTTTGCTAGTTTACGCTTATTACGCTGATTTCGTGCGACTGACGTGATAAATACAAGGACATAATTAATTTTGACTCGTTTTGGGGTGTAGTTTGGGATTTATGCAATGTTTCTGTCACTGGTTATTTTAATTAAGTTAAATGAAAGCGTAAACTCAGCCCGTCCGAGGGATACAAAATGATAATTGAGAAATAGATGGCGTTGGGACGTTTGTGCCACGCCATCTGTATGCCAATAATCGCAGTAAAGTTATTCTACGCCATCTATTCGTAAATGTAGAGCTATTTTCTCTAGAATACAATTCTGAAGGAAACTAGATGCACTGTTATAAGAAAGGAGACTTTTTGTGACCATTATCAAAAAAGAGGCGCAAAGAGAATGTAAATGAATTTCTGATTGTGAGTCATACCGGATGTGCGGTTGCGATTTACGCGTCGCCGTGCGTCGCGGCTTAATTTAATTAATTTATGCGCAATCATAAACAGTGCGATGGGCGCAAACAACGAAATAAATCGGTGAGATATGCGCATGTTGCACACGCCGCCGAGGTCCGATTTTACAACACGGAAGAGCCGGTCCGTAGAGATGCGCTCTCCTGCCTGCTCGAGAGGAGGATGCGTTTTCGGACGACATCTTCGCGGGGCGCCCCCCATCGCGACGCCGCCTATCGATAAATATCCGTACTTTATGCGTGGCGCGCTTTAATATTTTATTTCTTAATAAAATAAGCGACGCCGTAAAAAAGCGGAATGAACGATAAACATGTGTGATGTGTGCGCATCGGGGCGCTGCGTGCGCGCATGGACCACGGACGCTCGCGGCACGAGCCGCCAAACGCAATCAAATAATTTACCGATAGCTTTAACTTTATTATGATGTTCGTAAAGTACTTATAATCTTGCATGAATCGTGCATTACACATGCTAATAGCCATCATCATGTGCGTTTTTACGCCAACCATTGATGAGTAATGTACATATTGGAATATTTGCACTTTTGAGCTTTGGAATGATATAAACTCGCAGGATTTCTAACGTTTCTTAGGATTTTTTCTGAATCTGAAGAGAAGGTTTCTTTACCAACTATTTTTACGAGTACAATAACATTAGGTGGTTTGAAAAAAAAAGTCTGAAATAATACCGGGTGAGTTTTTTAACGTGAAAACTTTAAATATCTCTAGAATAAATTGTAGGTAATCAAAAAGTAACCATTCCACGGGGGAAATATGATCGTGGTATACTCGCCCCCCCCCCCTACTCGGGGTAACTTTTAATTTTAAATGGGTACCCCTATTTTTTAATGCAGATTCGAATTGAACGACTAAAAGTAAGTAAGATTTGTTCGAAACATATTTTTAAATTATTTTCTTGGCTTAGTACACAGTTTATTATTGCAAATATACCTGTAATGATTACAGTAAAAGTTTTCACGTTAAAAAACTCACACGGTATATTGACAAGAGCAATAATATATGCTATGTGTGCTCCAGTATCGTACTATACTCTATTTACGACACTTTTTTTAGACGACGAAGCTAATTTTAAAACTCGTTGCCGTTCTTCCGTTTTCACTTCCGTGCAGAAAATATCGATCAGGCGCTGTTCGATTTTTTGCTTTTTTTTCGCTTGGTGCTGAGCATATTGAGGCAAAAACATAAAGTGAGGCTTACTTGATCTGTGTACCATGCGTTATGTTTATAATTTGTTGTAATGTTGCAAAATTCATAAACAAAAAACATAAACAAGTGAAATGTCCATATTAATACGTCCATATATACGTCCATATTAATCTTATTTGTACATCTAAAACTCATTTACAATTAGAAAAATATTTTCTCAGCATATTGAGAAAGAACTTTTCTTATCTTCACCCAATTTTCGACAGTTATCAAAGAAAGTTAAAGAAAATTTAGTTTCACTGCTTTGCATTAATGAGCCCTACTTTATTTTGCAATAGTGTTAATCCACGTGTCATAGCCTACGAAACGTTGATTCTACCTTTGAGCACTATTTTAATAAAATAAAAATAAAGGTATTGTCTCTCAATAATGTATACAGTTTCAAGTGCAATTTTGACATTTTGATATAAAAATTCAATCTCGAAAAAAGACTACAACAATAAATATTCAGCAATAAGAACGTACTTGATATTTATCGTATTTGTTTTGAGGAATTGTTGAAAACATGCGATAATAGTGCGTCGTTCTTCTCATTCGCGGTCGTAATTCCACCTCGCGGCCGCGTCGTGAGTTTCTCACCCGCAACATTTTACTCTACGCGCGCATAACACTTAAATTTACATAATAAAACTCTTCTTACATCGCGATGCCCGCCTCGACTGCCCGCCCCGAGTGGACATCTTCGAGTTGCGGCGACGCGATTCGCTTTTTATTATTATTGCAACGCGGCGCTCATGAATCATAAGTTAACACACATTTCCATCCCATATCGGTGCGCAAAATAAATAAACACATCTGACCCACATGTAACCTCCTCGACGACGATGGGCACTTAAGTCACCATTGCGTGCGCAATGGGAGTTTTCCCAACTAGGAAAACATTTTCTAAACGACGAAATCGAAAAAGGAAACACATTTGAGATGAAGATAACCTAGAATTGTTCGTGTTTTTATCTATTTTTGTACAAATTTGAATTGTTTAAATTATGCAAATGCGAGCATTGTTTTCGTTCGTCATTATATGACTGTTTAAGACAGGTCTGCTTTAAGATGAACATACGCCGAGTGTACGAGTTGGAGGTTGATGAATAGCTGTTAGATGAATGGTTGTTAGATGCCAGATGAACTCGTCGGCCGACTTAAGCCATCCGTATAAAGAAGTCGCAAATGTGGCGGAGAAAGACGAGTCGCGCATGAAAGCAAGCCGATTATGAGTCATGTAATTGTTGGCGCCAGCGATGATCAGCATGATTGCCGCATAATTTCGTCGAAGCGGCCGCTAACGCGCCACCTAATTGGCAAATTGTCCAAACATTTGGCGTGCGCACACGTGGAAAGCGTGGTTATGCTTGTGACATGTGACATGTAAGGTTAAGTCAGTTTTATTATGACTGAAACGTGGTTTAAACGGTTTCTATTGAAGAGGAGATTGTTAAAACTGCATATAAAAGTTTCAAATTCTCTCAATTGTAACCGCCTCTATCAATTTCCTCAAAACTTTGAAAATAATTAAAATAAGTTTTCTTATTGCGGTTTACTGTTTATTTCCTAAGTTTTAAAAATTAATTTAAAAATTAATTTTCTATAGAAGAGCAATGGGATAAACTTTGCTCGGAAAACTAAGTGAGGACCGGCACCTTCACCATTAGACAAATCCATTCCCTGTTAATGCCAGAAAAAAATAATGAAAATGAAAACATTCTAAATTAAACATGCCCCTTAAAACTCATTTTATTTAAGCTCCATATTACATTTTAAACAACATTCCTCGAGTGTAAAACATGTTACACTTGCTAAACATGACTGCAACATTGGCTTAAACCGAACGCGCTGAAATATGCACAGCACCTGATAAAAAATGTGGACCAGATTAGAATGATATACGATCCTGTCCGTTCGTCTTGTCTCGCAACTTTCGCATCCTGTTCCTCATTAGATAATTAAAGCTGGCGCGAGCGTTAAAAGGTGTAAAACTGAAATCCATCCTTCCGCGCAAGGTATGCAGGCTCTGGCACGGCGAAGACAAACCAAACATGCGAAACAATGTCAGCAGCGCTGATAAAGCGCAAGCCACACCGCATTTCTTAACCCAACTCATGCAAACGCGGTGCGGCTTATGACTGCGATGGCACGCCGAGAGAGGTTATGTTACGCAGCGCCCACCTCCGCATGGAGTGCCTGCCTTAATGACTGCAACAAGTGTGAAATTAAAACTTCTACCTCTAGGGATGCCAACGAGATAAACGAAGATCAGAGTCACAGACTATTAGAGGAATCTTTGAACAAGATATATCCAAGTGGAAGTGAAGAAGAGTTGGTAACGCTAACGTGTAACAATAATTGTTATTTACAATGACTTTATCGTTAAGTTTGATCCGATTATGATAAGGAGAGGTTGAGTGCATAGTGTACAGATGACCCGGCAATGGGCGATTACGATAAAAATGCGTGAGAAAAGTTTCCAATTGCTATTAAGACTGAGGAGTTTTAATTTTCCTATCGCGAAAGTGGATGGGCAATAGTCGTAAAATTTACATTGCGATATGATTCTGCGTTGGAATTAATAAATTACGTTTACTTTCTCACAATCTAATTAGGAATTAACCGTCGAGGTGCATTAGGCACATACTTAATTAGCAAGATAAGTATTTTGAATTTGTAATTAACTGTACCAACAATTAGTATTTGCTCTTACATTTGAAAAATATTCATTTCAAATAGATTTTCTCGTTATTAACAAAACTATGAATGATTTAAATTCTTTCCTAATCATTTCCGGGGAACTTATGCACCTAAGAATCAGGTTTTGAGGGAACATTCTAGAGCTGTCTGGAAAGGTTCAAGGCATTGACTCTGAATATATGAGTTAGAATCATCTTTGTCTTCATATACATTTTCTAGTGGGGATTTTTTGAAAATTTTCAAGAAGGGGTAAGCAAATTTATCTTAGATATGGTTCGTAATCATCGGTACAATACAGATGCGATTGCAACACTCATATGTCATAGTCGCCAAACGGTGATCCAACATGAAATATTTCTAACCGTAATCGCATTTGAAATTAATGAATGACTAGGCAACCCAAGGGTCATAGGTTTCCAATAACTGGCCTTGGCTGAAAAGTAAAATGGTAGTCGACCATATATATATACATATATATCTATACAAAATTTACTCCTTAAGTTAACTTAACGCAACTTCATGTAATCATTGACTCAATTATTGACTTGAGACCGTTATATTCAGTTAAGATAATAAGAATAAATTTAAATTAAAAGAAAGTGCAAAGTGCATATACTGATAAAATTATATTGATAATTTATTGACATATTTAGACCACAAGTATTGAAGTGTAATTAACGTGCGATTATTACATTAAACTTAATGTGATTGACACAAATTAAATTTGACATTAATTTGTACAAACTAGGATTAAAAATGGAAAGTGCGCTGTTGGGCGAACGCGTAATGTCGATTTTCAGTGGCAAACAAAATATGCGCGGCTTGCGTAATGCAAACATTACGGCGCCAGGACATTTTAAAGTCCGTAAAAAATCTGCTTTCATCGTCTCGACGACGATTGCACTACAGGCGAGGCGACGAAGATTTAATGTGGAGCCGGAGCACATGCAAGAAAATTACGTTTTTATGCTGGTTGTTATTTTTTTTCTCCTCTTCTTGATCAACAGCCACCATGTAGTAGGTAAACTTCTTTCCCCAATATGGTAATGCCAGGCTTGCTCTTGCAATAATATTGTGCTTATGTAAAACCACATTAAAATCGTGCCACGAATCCAACTTGTATTTGCATCGCTCGCAATGCGTATAAAAATCACGATTGATCGGCCTACCGTCAAGGCTGATAAGGTGTTAATTGTTTCATTACACTGTAAATCATGGGAATTTTGAGTTTGATAGCTTTTATCGGGATTAATCGAGTGTTTTAAGGCAGGCGGAGTGTTTTTTTATTTTGTTTTGGGATTTGAGTAGAGCGTTTGATTCGATATTGAGCGGAGATGGTATCGGATTGACCGATCTGCACGATGATCTATGTAATAATGAAGCGGCAAGAACTCAATAGACCGGGAGATACAACGGCAGCGTCTTGAAGAACGTGCGATTCTTGGATGAAGTTCCAAGAAACGAATTTCGTTGAATAATGCACAAGTTGCACGGTGCATGACCCGGGTTAAAACACGATGTGCAAAGAAACTCGCTTAATTTATGTGAGATTAACTTGTTTTTTTAGATTGTTACTACTGTTTTTTTAATCTAAATTGTTTATACCATGATTTTTCAAATTATAGTCTAAACCGATATAAAGTTAGTAAAAAATCCCCGAAAAATATGTTTTTAGAATTCCTATAAGGAAGAAAAAAATAGAGAATGTTTCAACAAAATCTAAGAACAAACTTAGTTTATGTAAGATTAGTGGATATCTTTCATGTTCTTGAATTTCGTGAGTATATACGTTACCTGTTTATGTTTTAAACTACTTCTTAACAAGTACTAATCTTACATTACGTTAACCTGCTATGAACTTATGTAATTCCTATAATTCCTATAATTCCTATAAGGAAGAAAAAAATAGAGAATGTTTCAACAAAATCTAAGATCAAACTTAGTTTATGTAAGATTAGTGGATATCTTTGATGTTCTTGAATTTCGTGAGGATATACGTTACCTGTTTATGTTTTAAACTACTTCTTAACAAGTACTAATCTTACATTACGTTAACCTGCTATAAACTTATGTAATTTCAATAAAATCCAAAGGAATAAATAATTAACATAACATTAAACTATTTAAGCCCTACCTCTTTAGCCGCCTATCTGATTACACTACATGCGGTTTTACGAGCGTATAACTACCGTAATCTCGATTTTCCTCTGCACAGATTTACCACATCTCTCGTTGGATGCGGATGGAGGATTCGCAAATGTATGCACCGCCCTCCATCTTCCGACTCTCTGAATAAATACGCACGGAGTGTATTTCTTCAACTAGCATTTGGCGATTGCGAACGCACACCGCATGTAGGCGGAATTTATGCGCGCAACGAAGAGTTACGCCGATCGTTTGTGCCAATGAAGATGCGACGTGTTGGTGCGATGAAATGCCGAAAGACGCATAATTTCCGCATGTGTGGCATGGGAAACTGGTGTTTTTACGAGCCCGATGCCGCCGAATATCTATTTATTATTCGCCTATTTAAGTCGTACCTCTATATTTAGGTAGGCTTATTTATTATTGTTATTAAATCGATTTTGCTGGGGTTTCTAATTGAATTACGCTATTTACTTCTTCTATAATGTAGCTTTAATGGTAGAGATGTTCTGGTCTGACAGAGATGAGTAAGAGTGGATTAAACCCACACAAAGGTTGTAGATAGTACTTATTACATTTCTCCTTTTCAAATAATATCGGAATTTTTACAAATGTTGATTCACATGCGCCTTCACCTGTTTATTTGTCATAACCCCTATAAATATTCGTTGAATTTCTCATCCTAAAATTGGTTTCAATAATCAAACTTAACTGAAAATGTATTATATTTCTACCTTATCATCTTTTAAAAGTTTACCAGTCTCTTTCATAGAGATAACTTCAATTGATACTCGTTTAAAACCCACCACAAGATGATGGTGCCATGTCTTATCCCATCCTTTTACAAATGTTTCTGTTTCTTCGCCTGCCTGGCGAAATAACCGCTGATTAATGAACGCGATTGCGTATGCAAATCCGATCCGTAATTAGCAACTATTAACGTCGTTATAAATTAGCAGTCACTCAACTCGCAGCCTCTCATTTTCACTTCAGCATGCCGACAGTGCGAGAAATAATAAATGAGTGCAGAATTCGTTTGGCGTGCCATAATCAGCGAGACCCCTTCGAAATTGCCGACCTAATTTCGCCCGTATTGTGTGATATCGAGGGCGTTCATCATTTTTTATAATTAATTGAATGCGAACGATATAAATTTCACAACGCACCGCCGAAATTGGGAGCATAATTACGTGAGTAATTTATGAGGAATTATTCTCGCTGACGTTTGTAGATCATTAATATTTTTCTTGTTTAATAATCATTTATTTCTCATTATGTAATATCGACTGGTCGATATGAATATTCATTTTTTATACGTTATTACCGATAACAATCGAAATATTTTAAAACTGCTTAAAGTATGATGCACTAACAATGATGAAAATCAATTGAGAATTAAGTAACAAAATCAATTATTGATCATTATATAAAAAAAATTAAGCAATCTCATTGTGGCTAACAAACACCCAGTTAGTTAGAAAACCCAGACACTCGAATCAAGTACAAATAATCACATACTCTATATTCAACATGCACACAATTTGGTATACGTGTTACGTGAATCTCTTAAGAGCAGTGAACATGCGCATGCACATCTCAATGTGCTTCACATGCATGCATTTATTGCCAGGTGTAGCACACAGAGCGCGGGGGTGGTTAACGATGACACCGTATCGGATCGCAATAGCACTTAGACGAACAATTGTAAATGCATCGGCCCCGCGCGACTATTGTGTCTCGGCGACGGCGTTTGTTTGCAGTTGTTGTGTTACTCGCAGGCAGTTTCAAGTCGTTTCACATTTCCAGCAGCCTCTGTCTGCCCTGCCGCGTGGGTGAGGTAAGACAATGAATGGGAATCATCCGTACGCCGCCGCCCCGGCTTCCAGCGTTTAAATAAAATCGCCGTGGCTCACAGGAAGCTGCAGGAGCTCGAGTCGGCTCGATGCTACAGCGAAAGACGGTGGAACAATTGTAATACAGATGTTTACTGCAAAGACTGCGCCTTAGAATCACTTCGAAATGTCTTTTTGTTGCTAAGTTGGTAGCTTGCGAAGAGGATGGGCTTGTGTAGAGGGATTAATAATGATTCTTCGTAACAATGAACAATACAAGAATTGTTGATTCTTTGATTATGGTCTTAATTTTAGATATTTAGGAGGAATAATATAATATGTCGTTTTCTTAATATATTCTATCGATCTCACGATGTGCTTCAACGCATTTTTCACGAAAGTAAGTCGATTTAGCACAACTAAACGTATTTTTCTTATATATTTTAGAGAATATTTGCCAAAAGTTCAGAAATCGTATTTTAATTCCTGAACCGTTGCAGATATCGCTTTCTCCATGTGCTAAAACAGATTTTTCACGAAAATAAGTCGAATTAACATATCTATACATGTTCTTCAGAGAATATTTGCCATAAGTTCAGAAATCGCATATTAATTCCTGAACCGTTGCAGCTAACGATCTCTCGATGCTCTAAAACGCGAAAATAAGTCGATTTAGCATATCTAAATATGTTTTTCTTATATATTACAGACAATATTGACAAAAAAGAAATGCCAATCGGCATTACAATGAAAACTATTCTATTTCATTTTCTTGTCATTTGCAATTTGTCATGGTTCTCACAACTAGCTGATTATTGACCATACAAAATCTCATTGTCAATATATAATTCATAAATATTCTATATGATTTGAAGAGCGTATTTGCTAATGTATTTTTCGAGTATCATTTATACATAGCTACCTCATCAAGCACATTCAATCACAATTTCTTTAATTTCCCAGACGTAATTTGCGTTCTTTAAACCTACCTGCCAACAAAACGCACATCATTTCACAGGCACGCATACCATACACAATTGACTCCTCAAGCACTCCGGCGTCTCTTCAAATAAAACCCGTGCATCTTCCCAGTCTTCTTCTACCGTCCGTTTTGCCGACGCTTTACAAATTCACGCCCGCTGCACGGTTGTTATAATCGACGTGCTCAATGCAAGCAATTAGCGTGCGCGTTGTATAATTGGCATTAATGAAACGCCGCACCGTTCGGCGTGTGAAAAGACAACACACCAGGAAATGGAGACATTATCAACCGCTTGTGTTCCTAATAATTGTCGATTTTTTTATTGAAGAAAAAGAAGAGTTGGAGTTCTTCGTTCATGCGTGTGACTTCCTAGATTTAGGCATCGTGTCAGTGTTTTGTTTGTCAGTCGGCTGGTAGACGACACAAACGTCTTCTTCAGCACGATCGTGCTCGCGTATGTCGTGTTTAATGTGGCGCCTCGCGACCGGTGAAGATCTTCCAGCATCCCGGAGCCATGCGAAGAGTCAAGAGCAAGGTGAGGCTAGAGAGGAGTCTAGAGGATATGCGATTCGTGCCTTCGTTGCGTCTATGTGTAGGAAAGTTCAGAAGGTTACATGACTCACTTATGATACTCGTGTTTGTACACGACGCTGTGGATTTTCACAAATTGGATTCAATTTAATTCTTATATTTCCTTATTATATTAAATTGTAAAATTATTTTAATTGTGAAGATTTTTTAAATTGTTTAACTTGGGATTAGTTTAATGAATTTACTTATCATTAATTTTTACAACCTTAATTTAAGCGGTGTGCACCTGCGAAATGTAACAATTCGATTTTAACTTTTTGTTCATTTTAATTTAACGCGACGCGTTAATTATGAAAACACGTTTAAATTAAGACGGAACCATGTGAACTCATTTATCCCGGCTGGAGGAACCATATTTTCTTCTTGTAAATTTGTCTTCATTTCTTAGGCTAATTTAGTTTAACTCAAATTTGTCTGTCAATGATGGTTTATAAACATTTTGTTATAAAATTTGAGAATCTAACCCAGGCACTTAGGGTTTATTAATTATTGTCTCAGGGTACCTGGGTTGATTACTCAATTTTTAAATTAGAATATTTCCAATATTTTAAAATTGTTTGCTCAAATTGACACAATTTCTGTAAGTAATCATTAGCTTAATTAAATTAGGATGTGAAGATTTGAAGATTTTTATTACTAAATAGAAGAAGGTTTTACTGAATGTTAACATTTCAAGATATCATACAAATAATTGGATTTTGGTTCAAGTTTGGTTTTTAAAATCCGAATTTGCTGAAGTTATTAACATTTTCAGCTGCTATTTTTACAATTTTGGACCCAGTCACCTAATGTCTGCTAAAATTAAGTCTTTTAATTTTTATTACTAGATAGAGAAGGATTTACTAAAGTTTATGCTATATTAAAATCCATGATAGGATCAACTTTATTGCATATGAAATATTTAGGTTCAAGTCATAGCTTTTAAAATTTAAAAGTTACTAAAATTATCACAAATGATGCAAATCATCAAAAAGCACAAAAATGTAAAAATATTGTAGAAAATATACAAAAATTGAATTTCCACAAAACGCACTTTCAATAAATTACAATAAAGCCCGATAAGGCCTATCGACAACCTCTCTAAATATTGATATCAGCCATCATCGGCGGAACCTCAAAGAAAACGCACATATTCAATTTCCATTCGCTAAATCGTCAACAGCTGCATCGAAGATCTCCGCCAAAACGGCCTATTCTTATCTTTATTATCAAACATTCGTCCAACGACATTTACACACAATTAGGATAATGCAATATTAATCTGATTGACCTTTTCGAATCCATATGGTTGTCCATTCATCTATTACTTTACATCAAAAACGTTCATTGAAAAATTAACAATTATAAATCAACAAATAAAAATATAAAAAATATGATTTTGATTGATTTAAAACTCAGTTGTATAGCTCGATTTGTTTATATCATATTCAAATTTTTTGATACTGATTGAATTGTAGTCATCTGCATGTCGATATTTCTCTGTACCTGTTAGATCTCGTATTTCTCATTATCGATAACGCACGCATTCGATCGACCGATGTGATGCGATCCCAATCGGCGCCGATGCGTTGTATAGGGACATAATAAACGTGTGATTGATTTTTGTCGAAGTCTGATGATTTGAATGCCTCGGGGAATAATTTATTCGGTGATATATGCGCTGGTTTAATCTTGTTCACCGCGTGATGCTTCTTTTTGATCTTTGGAAATTGTTAGGCTGATCATAATGTGATTGGGATTAAATCGATTAAAATCCTTTTTATCCTTTTTGTTTGTGTTTGAAAATTTGCTCTCTCTCTCGATTAAATTTAAATCATTTATAAAGTTTGATAGGGAAATTTAGTCAAGATTTTCGTTAAGTTAACTATAGTTTAACCTGTTGTAGTGCATATAAAAAAGAATTCAATGATTTTTCCGAATTCGTCGCTGGAGCATTAAGCGTTTTTGTTACCGGCGCTGCACTGCATCTCCTAAGAAGAAACATCAGACAAGATTCGAATAGAAGTGTTACACGTTCGGTAACGCTATGCCGATGCCTGCATATGTTTCGCGCGAACTGTTAAAACAGCCAAAGTGTTAAACAACCGTAAACGTGCGAGACACATCTCGTTGCCATATCGAATGCAATGAACAGGACACTATACCAAGCGCTCCGAGGGGCAGCTGCATGCTGATTACGCTCATCCCAAAGCATTGATGGCATTGCGGAAGTCGCGTACGTGTCTCGAAGATTTAATGCGCTAAACATTGCCATTTACAATTAGTCAATGGGCATATAACAAGTCACAGTCGAACGGTGCGGCAATGCGGAGTGATGGAACGAGGTGAAAAAAAAACGCTAGAATCTTCAGAAGAGAGAAGAAAAACACGTTTAAGGAGAGAAAGAAGGAACCATAAAAAGGTCCTCATTTGGAATATGCTTTCAATGGTAATAATTCCTCCCTTGCTGTCGAGTAATGTTAAATGTTAGAAAATTTCAACCCTTTCCCAATTTTGATTTTTTTTGAAAAGGTATATAGGAATATATCCAATACTCTCCCTTAAGAAGCAAGAGTTTCCTACTTTACATTGCCCATCTCATCCATAGACTTACCCTGAGGATATCCCACGAGCACTTGAAGCATTCAGTCATTGAAAGCAGGGTTCCAAACCGAAGTCGGATATCCCTGAAAAGATGGAGAAGCTAAATGGACTGATTTTGAGCAAACAACATAAATTATTGGACTAATTTAAAAATTACCAAATACACTTATATATACTATAAAATAATTATCAAGTCATTATGAAAATGTACGCCTATAAGTAATTACATCAGTTACAGCATCACAGGTCATGTGTGAAAAACGTCAACGCCGACCAGCCATCAACATATCAGTATGCCAATGACGATTAATCAAAAATTGAACCTAGACGAATATCTATGCCGTCATTGGTGACTATTATTATCCCAATCGCGCTCTAGCAAGATTAGAATTTCACGATCGACACGTTCCAGACTTAATCAACTTGCGCAGGCGCGCTCGCACTATTGGAAATACCTCAAATTTCTCGCTACAATTCGAGCGTGCTCCTATCATGACCTGCCACTCACAGTTATTTCAATTATAAAATAAATGTTCCTCGTCTCGATGCTTTCGTGCCTTATAAATTGAAGAAACATAGATCGACATTTTATTGTCTTACCTTTAATATTAACAATAAAATATTTAAAATGTTAATAAAACATCTAATGTAACAATAATATATAAAGATATGTTTATGGCATTTTTATGACATACATTTTGAGAATTACGTATTCACCTGCTTAGAGCAGTGTTTCAACATTTTTTACAGGATTATAATTCAAGAGCTAAACAAGCTGTTAAACAAATGTGGAAATTGTGTAAATTTCACGTTCGCGTTTCATGTGATTTTGAATATTTCCATAATAATTAAGTTAAACTTTATTAAAGACGCGCCAAGAACCTGAACAAATTATTATTAATTCCATTTTAATTTCGGAATGTCACTTTAGATTTCTTCGAGTTCTAAAATCTGCACTTGAAAGCTTAAAATAAAGATAAAATTATGAAAATTAAGGTTATAAAAGTAATTTAATAAGAAGTGAGGCAATTATAATTCAGGAATTCTGGTCGAAAGCTCGTAGTTATCATCAAAAAGTGGGAATTGGTTGGGACGGGTATAATATAATTAAGTTATTATAATTAAGTGCGATATTTATTGGGATTATAGGTCTTTTTATGTAAGCTACGTAACTGGTTCTGCGATTCAAGTATTTACATTTTAGGAAGTTTCTTTGAGTTTTGTTTTTAAGGTTAAATTTTTTGATCTGAGCTATTGATATGCTCAATTCTCGTAATTACATTTATATAGCTATCCTCAATAGATGAGGTATTAATGAATTATGAGTATAGAGGAAGACATTTATTAAAGGTGTAAAAACTCGAAAAAAAAAGTGAAACCTTGATCGATTGCAAATATTTAGCGTCGAAAGGTTATATATGAGATGCTAGACTATTTAATGTAGAGAGAAGGTGCCCTGGCTGGATTTCCTGTACCTAGCCTCTGTAAATGGAACGGTTTGGATATTACACTTTTATAGGAATTACGGGAAAACAGGAAAACTTTACTCAACCGGGAGAATATCCTGAAATATTATGGAGGAGCCGTCATTTTTGCTTGGTACAGTCAATGGTCTCGAAAGATGTTCTTTAAAAAGACCGGATTAGTTCAATCGTAGAGATAAACCGAGAAAGATATAAAGCAAGGGTTGGCAATACTTTCTCTATATGGATCAAAGCCGTCCTTAATTTGAATGTAAAGGGGGCGTTCGGGTCAATAATATTTTCATTTTGAAATAGTGTCAAATTAGGAATTGAGCAAACTTGTCTTGCCTTCCGTTTCAAATGAGGAGTATAGACCTGACGCCGGTCATCTCAAATTGGAAAACAGGGGGCCCCTTTACGATCCTCTTTTAAACTACCTGTCGCTGTTAACAAAATATAATTGTCACTAAAATTATTGCCAGTCAAGGTGAAGGAGAAGCAGACAGAGCAAATAGTGAACACTGCAGGCCACAAAAAAAATCACTCGGAGCTCCAAAAAGGTGACAGGAATTTTGAAATTCCAAATCCTAGAATTAGAAGAAGGAGGACGATTTGATGTCTATCAAAGCTGTTATAAAATCTCATTACTGGACGAAATAAAGGTACTAGAAATAAACAAGAACAAAACAAAGAAGAACATGCAGCAACAAAAGAATTATATCCACAAAGACAAAGTACTTAAGCTAAGTGAATGCAATGACCATTACCTGATAAAACTTCAATAAAATAATGACTTAATAACGTCCCTAATTGCACCGATAAATCGTCGACTCTAGACGATGCACCGCCAATGCACCTGTCGCACTCGTATACTCTTATAATAACAACTCGAACAGTATAATGCATAATATCCACGTCGCTTTGCATTGTTAACGATCGCATCGTAAACAACGCATTAACTCCACAGCGCCAGCGTCGTCCACGAGCCGACGACATAAACAAGACAAAATGCATTCGGCGCAAGCAAAAAGCGACAAGCGGCTCTAACGTTTCCGATGTCCTGCATGTCGATGCGTCAATGTCGCCGACTTTTGTTACAACCAAGCCATCCTTAAACCAAAAGCCAAAGCCAGGCGAGTTAATTGTATTCCGTTCGAGTTCAATATTTCTCGCTGGCTCTTCCGAGGTCGGGTCAGGAGCATCACCCGTTCCACCCATCACGTAATCGGCGAAATAATAGCTTTATACGGCTGCAGGAACGCACGCAGGCGATGGCAACGAATTAGTAAATTACGTCGCTGCGAGTTCCTGCTGTTAGTAAGCGTGGTGCGATGCAATTCCACGCGGAAACTCTTCCCTGCGCACATTTAACCGTAACAAAGGTCACGGTGCGCTGCAGAGAGACACTGTAGGCGCTTCGTGTGCCGTTATCGTCGAGGGAAATCTTGTCCTTTTAATTCATCCACAACGGCGGCCAATCACTTTAAATATCTTCTATTTCTCTTCCACCAACAAGGAGATCAACTCGAAGGAAGGCCATAGTGTTCCTTTCGAGACCTGCCGTTGTCCTATTTTATATTTTTGGTTCGTTATGTATTGTGGTCGTTTGATTTGTGTAGAAAAATACTGAGCAGGAAGAGAAGAGATTTCGGTGCTGGAGGGTAAACGCAGCGGACCAATTTCGTAAATGTGAATTCGTGTCGCTGGCATTCGTATAATAAGCACTATCAGAAAATATGAAAATACCGAAACGCAGCTCGTTAGGTCGCACAGCGAGATCGAGTTGATAGATTTGCCGGCTGATTGTCGCTGTAAAACACTAAATTGTGTATTCGGGAAACGAGAAGTGTAATCGAATCGCACGCTTCAGGAGATTGCATCGCGCTGCGGTGCAGGCAAACAGGCTATTAGTTATAATTTATTGGTTTTGGTTCGGTATTATAGACGATTTCAATTTTTCATTGTTAAATATGATATAAAATATCTGATATATTAAAAATTGTTAATATTAGTTGATCTGAATGCATAACCGTCTCACAACATATTTCAAAATGCTCTCAAAGCAACTTTTTACCATCATTCTTTCTTATGAGTCTTATGCATGTACAGGTTTTGATTGTCGCCACCAAAAGATTTGGGACCATCCTGCGATCAATAGAGTTCACTAATTTTGTGAAATGAGAATGTTCATCATAAATTCGACAAGTAAGTGGACTTTTGCCGCAAAATAATGGCGGAATGAATTTATAGGTTTGATTAAGTCGGGTTTGGTTAGTGCGGCACCCACTAGGATCTAGTAACCGCGCAAAACAAGGGTGTCCTGTACATCTGTATGTTGGAATGATTCATTTCTGCTCTCTTATTTTTTACATAATTAGTGATTTCTGCATTATCTTTCAGGATATAATTTATATCACAACTTTGTTACATTTTTTGTATATATGTTCCACGTATTTATTATTTTTTATTAACTGTGTCACGTGTAAGTTTGTGAGTTATTTTTATATTTCTTTTTATATATCTTCTTAAGGGATTTGTTTATTGTCTATTTTTGTATAACTATTTTTATATTGTTATCACATATTTACCATGCTTCCGATGGCATAAAATACTTCTCTATCGTGTTTAATACATGAGGAACATGAGGAGAAATTCCTAGAAACTTAAAAACTTGCTAAACAATATAGCTTGCGCCTCTTTCTTCGCGGAGATCCACTCCAGGAGTTGTCGGTGATTAACATCACAAGCATATTATTCATAAGTTCGAAATAATCATAACATGGTAGATAGCGGTAGATATGCGTGCTCACTCGGTGTAGGTTAACTTGAAGCAGGTTTGTATGTTGCATCATTAATGGGAGTTTATAGGTACTATTCGCTAATACAGAGCGCCGTCGGACGGGGTACCCCATGACCTCCTGGGCGCACAAGTATTTCTTCTTATAAATCCCGAAGACAATATTCTCTTATACACACTTGGTTGGCTATGATTATAAATTGAGAGTATAACTGTACTATGTAATATTAATAATATATATAAAATGTGATATTTTAATAATCATACTGGTGATGATTATTAAAATATTACCAATCAGACTTTAATTGTCTAAAATGACAACGCCTTAAATTCTAGACTCTTAAAAAATATGTCATATGTACTTCAGATATTCTTCGTGATCACCTTGCCAAATAAATGACATCTCGGATTATTAAGAATTATCCAAATCATATTATATACCCAAATTTTTAATCAAATAACTACAAAACAAATTATTTCATAACCCTGGTCCATCACACTGGTCCATGAAAATAATCCAACTATCATTAAAAAGTAATCTACTCCTATAACAACACTAAATAGATATCACTAAATCTAGATAAGACTTCAATTCTTTGATGGAATATCCGTTCGAGATTATATCTGAATTCATTATCATCACACATAATACATTTTCAACTGGTATAAATACCGACCGAGAGCAGAGTTTGTCATATCAAATTCAACTGCATCCAATTCAGTTCAACAGTTGATTCAACCAGAAAATTTCTCTACGTATTAAAAACAATGTTTGTGAAGTTAACAATTTTTGCATTGGCCCTGGCCACAGTTTCCGTAAGTAAACATTTTTGTACATATTTTTGTAATATTCAACAATTGAATAGAATATTGACTTGTTTTACTTTCTGGGCAATATATATTTCTTCTACTACCAGGCCAACAATGGCGACTCGAACTTCCATCTGAAGTTCGAAAAGTGTGAACTGGCCAGTTTTAACAAGGATTGGATCAAAGATGCGAAAATCGACTGCACCGTAGTCAACGACACACATTTCAAAGTTGATGGCTCTGGGCATTTGCTCAAAGATATGAACTTTGATGAAGTTATGGTAATTATTTGTATTATATTTTGAAATTGTATCATTATTTTTACACTGCGTTATTATTTTCATTTTGATTGTTATTAAGGCAACTGGACAAATTTATGTCTTTGAAAATGGCGACTATGTAATGAAACCAGCTCTAACGATGACTATGAAGTCCTGCTCGGAATACAAAGCTGAATCGTTTGGTTACTGGAAAGAAATTGAGAATCATGGGAATTTGAAGGGTTGTGGACTTCACAAAGCCGTAAGTTTTGGCTTAGTTTTGTAACTTTGACAGTAAGGAACATAATTTTGTGTTAGGACTTCTACTCTGTGAAAGATTTTGTGCCCCGTTTGAAAGTGAAAGAGATCCCTCTCAAGAAGGATGCTCGCATTAAATTGAGTGTCAAATTGGCTCTTCAGGGAACTGAATTATTGGACATTTTCTTCTTTGTTGGAGTCGCTCCTAAATAATTTGGTTTCAATTGGATTAATCCTTATTTTGCAACCTATATGTCTGTGTGATGCTGAAATATATAAGTGGATCTGAAAAAAAGTATTCATTGTTATTTTCTCCTATACTAATTTTACTTAAACTTAACGTAATCCCAAACTAATCTAACCTTAACCAAATTCTAACCAAATCCTAAGCTAATCAAACCATATCTCGCCTCACCTCACCTCGCATATCTAGATCAAAACAAACCTATCTTAAAATCCGACTAATTAAACGTAGTTTAACCCAAAATAATTAATATACTATTGTCGCAGAATATAATTATCCTTTCTGCACTTATCTGGTCCATCAATCTATCAATAATTAGCAATTAAGTGATATTGAGGAGCTGAAATATATAAGTTTATTTGAAGATTCATACTTATTTTCTCCTAGCCTAATTTAAAATAAACCGAACAAAATCCCAAACTAACATTAGATTTAACCTTAACCTAGTTCCAGCATAATTCCAGCCAAGCATAACCTAATCTAACCTAAGCTCACCTAACCAAACCAAATCAAAATAAAAGCTAACCTAAATTCAGACTAATTAAATATAGTTTAACCTAGATAAGTTAATATATTATTGACGCAGAATGTAATTAACCTTTACATAATATGAATAAAACACTATTGGACCACCTGCACGTATCTAGTACATCAATCTATCAATAATTAGTAATTAAATGTAGTTTAATCCATTTAATTGCAGTTCAAGTGCACTACTACACGAACCATGTCCGGAATAATTAAATTTGCATAATTACAACTTAGATATTAGCATGTGCACATATGCTCATCTATCATTTATCATACTTCCTTGTAACTTATACTTGTTTGATAAATACATAAATAAACGCTAATTTTATGTGTATCCTTCAACACAAGACTTCGTTATTTGGATCATTGAGATCTTTAGCTGTAGATATCTAAAACATTGTATATAATCATTTTGATGATAAGCTAATGATCGACGTATAAGTTTGGAATAAAATAAAACATCATTAAAACACAGCTGGAGCTTATTTTGTCAAATATATGAGATATATTGACACAATTCGTAAGACTATTTTTTATTAAAAGGATTCATAGTGAATTTTATACAGGAATAGATTTTTCCTCTGCTCATTCTAATTGTATATGAAAGGTATATAATCGTACATTGATTCAGAAAAGAAAAACATTGTATTGAAATTCAATTATTTCTTGCAACTTGCAATTATACGTACAAATAAAGCGAAATAAAGAAACCTGGCCGCTGGTTGCACAAAACCGAAGAAAATCAGACATCACGTAATCGCGGAATTTATGCGCTCATTGATTAAACATTTAAAAACAATCAGGTTTGCATTAGCTCGTGTTTTATTTCATTTTCTTCGCTGTGGCGCACCGCCGCGCCGACTGTTTATTGCCAGCTATAGTTGTCCGCTCTTTGGCAATTAATGATTGTTTAATTCAATCACTAACTAAGCTCGATGCGCATACATTTGCGACTTCTTGTGACTCTAGCATCCAGGCTGCCTGGCAAAATCATGCCTATTGGCGGCAATTCAATTCATTTTATTCATCTTATTGGAATTGTAAAAGTTGAAATCACGTGCTTCATTCAATTGCAGCCAGCGTCGGCGCAATTAATGCACTCTTCGTGTGTTTGACTTAAAGACGCCGTAATTAATAAACTCGCGCGAGTTTATTGTGCATGGTTTATTGTTATGGCGGCGGTTTTATTGGATTGCCGTTTTATTTAAAGAAATATTAATATTGGATTACTCCGTGCGAGCGCGATAAATATCGACAAAATGCGAGCGTATCTCCACCCAAATCGAATAAATTCGATATTAATGAGTGCAAATCCCTTAAAATACTAGTAGCATGGCGTGGATCTGTTGGCGAGCGACGAGATGAAGCCCGCAATAATCGCGAATTTATTGCGCGCGCCAATTTACGACACAATTAGGTAATGCGCGTCGTCGTTTTAAAAGCGGCATCATAAACAAACGTGTTCATCATTGAGTTTGTGAGTTTGGAATGCGAAAAACGATTACGTTAATGTTCATTATAGGGCGTAGACAAATTGGGTGCAAAGAGAGGCGGGATTTATTTGGTGGTAGCCATTTTAGATCCAAAAAAGCGGCATGCAGGAAACTGGAATATAATTCAGCAGATATCAGAAGACTACCAAAAACGGTTGCGTGCATGTTTCATTCTTTTTCATAAATTGCAATCAGTTTTCGGTGGTAAATGTTTTATTAACTAATTAGTTTTCTTCGACTACTGTTGTACAATGTACACATTTCCATACAGGTTTTGATTAAGAAATGGCATACATATATTCGTACTAGTTGCTCCAGGCAAGACAGTATGCAATTGTGTTCATCGTGTCGTGCACGTACGCGGCGCACAGTGGCCAAACGAGGGCCAAAATTATTCACCGGTTCGCGCTCGTTTCGCAATTTTCGTAGAGTTGTTTTGCTCAAGATTTTTCACACTAAATATAAAGCCATGAAGATGAAACAAACATCAAAATATTCCGCAATTCTTCTACATTTTCATAGTAATAAACTAATTTTAATCCCATTACGTTAAAACTCTTTTATAATGCTTTTAATATGAGCTGTTTTATGAAAATTTGAATCTGAACTTCAATAGGGGTTTTTCACCCTTATCCGCCAATAGAACAATTTGTCACATAAATCAAGTTATTTTCCCCTTTTTATGTACTTTAACATGGTATTAATATTTTTCTAATCGGTTTAGTGCAGCTATCGTTTATACCTTGTTATATAACATATTTCATGAATTTATCGGTCGTTTTCATACACACCATCACACATACTCTTTATATCTTGCACGTATTACATAAACGATACATAATATCATTGTTAACACTTTACTATAGTAATAAAATATTTATGAAACTCACCATATTACCCCATTGAATCATCCCTGCAACACCTTGTCTTCATCGAAGTCGCTATCAGTGCCTCTATCAATATCTGTACTTCGGTCGACTAGAATGATCGACTAGAATAGTCAAGACTGATTCCATTTTCAATTCTCCAGCTTATGCCATTAAATATAAACAATGAAAATAGGCTCGCTGCAGGAATAAATAATCATTGAAATAATTCATGAAATCATGAAATAATTTCATACAGAAACAATAAAATGACAGAAATACTCAATTATGTATTTATGAACCCATTAGAACAAATTTAGAACAAATGTTAACCACGGTAATAAGTTTAGTTTATGAAATAAGTGTAAGATATAAAGAGTATATGTGTTGATTTTTAAGGAAGCAACCTATAAATGCATGAAATAAAGTTTAAAACAAGGTATTATCGATAGCTGCACAAAACTGATTAGAAAAATATTAATACCATGTTAAAGCACAAAAAAGGAGAATAAATTGATATATGTGGTATATTGTTCGATTGACGGATAAGGGTGAAAAACCCCTATTGAATTTCAGATTCAAAGTTTCATAAAACAGCTCATTTTAAAAGAAGTATAAAAGAGTTTTATCGTAATGGAATTGAAATAAGTTTAATACCATGTGAAAGTAGAAGAATTAGGGAAAATTTTGATGTTTGTTTCATCTTCAAAGCTTCATATTTAAGAGAACTCCTCGAAAATTGCAAAACGCGCGCAGTCGCTCGCTACAGCACGAATGAATTGTGGCCAAAAACGGTGGTTTTTGGACACTGTGCGGCGTGTTCAATTCGTATGGAAAGCTCATTCCTCACTCGTATGCCCCGAAAATTGCAAATTTTTCATACTCGTCATAAATGAGTTGCATTTCATGCTCATTGTAAACAATACAATTTATTTGCATTACTTAGCCGTGCATCGCGGCTACGACGAATTCTTATCAACTCCCAAAAAAGGGTCTCAAAGGAATGGTGTAATTCTTTATAAATAAATTATATAAATAAATTACATGTTTGCGACTTATAGATAAATTAACCCGCCGCGAGTCGGGGAGCTCCACAGAAGGAGCTTTACTGGGTGTATCAGTTGCAAGAGATCTGTGATTCTCAGAGATTAATAAAACAAACCGATTTAAACCGATTTGTTCTAAAAAACGTGCCGTAAAACCCTCATCAGATGTGCAAAGATAAAGGAACTTTAATGAAACCGTTCACTTAAGACGGAAGAAGTGACTTTTGGAAAAGTCGTACCCTAAAGCGGTTTAACCCTATTCTCTTTTCTTTTCTAAGATAATAAACCCATAGAAAATAGAAAATAATGGATATAATTATTATAAAGGGATCTTAATAAAGCGTTTACACTTAGAAATTCAATATTATCTTAATTTTTGGTACATCTTAATTTATTTGTTATGGTGTAAAAGAAGAGGGTCCCAAAATATCAATCTCCAAATAAATAATTAATAATAGATTTATTTTCTATTTATGTTATATTGAATTGGGCAAAATTTGCCAAATTCAATATAACATATATTCTCAAAGTGAGCCAAGACATCGCAGCAAGGAAAGAGTTAATTCGAAGTACCAGGTCGGGTTCCCGGGGTCTCCGAGGTCTCCGTGGTGCAGTTGGTGGCGCATTGGGCCGGTACCCTTAAGGTTGCCGGTTGGAACCCGGTCGGGGACTTCAAATTTTCTCTTTCCGTGTTAAATTTCAATTTCAATTAGTTAATTTCTTGGCAAATTCATTAATTGTGCTAAATGATTACAGGTTCTTCTTTGATATGTCAATGCTAGCTAGTCTGGGGTAAGACTGTATGATAGTAAGTGAGTGAATGAGCTAGAAAAAATTATTGGCAAATCTCTCGAATATGTAATTATTTTCTATTCATCTAGTTCAGAGTAGTCATCATCATTTTAATGGTATATTTTATAAGTATTGTTTATTTTGGCTATTTTAATTTAAAAAATGCTTTTTAATAAATGCATTGTCCGATATTCTGAATTACATTATAATATTGCATATACTGATACTAATCTCTATATAGGCATTTGATTAATTTCATTGCAAATCAGCGGAAAAGGAAATAATTCTATTAATTTAACCTGGCCATTATGTTTGTCTCGTATATAAGCCCCATATTTTTAAAATCCATCAGTTAAATTCCCCCAAAAAATGGTGCGATTCTCATTACTATTGATCCTAGTTTCCAGCAACATCCTGCATTATCACAGTAGAAATGCAGCCTCTGTAAGAAACATAATGAAAGTATTAATGATTGTTTTAAAATTAAATGAATTCCAGCGAAACTATAAAATTGTATTTGAACGGGGTTTAATAACCAATTTCAACCAATCATTGGGTCATCTAAATTATTTCAAATTTATTAAAGTAAATCGTAATTCATGGGCTTTGAATGTGAGTTTCAATTTGTTTAAAGAAATGAATGTGGATTTAATGTGGGTATGTTTTTAAAAACCTTTTTAACTAAAATAATTTTAATATACTTATGTTTTTAAGGGAACTGGCCAAGTTTATAAATTCTATGCAAACGATTACAAACTTTATCCTGTTTCACTGACGTTGCCTGTTTGTCTCACCACAAAACGAGATTTAATTGTTAAATTTTCCGAAGCTGCTAAATACACTAACGTCCCATTTTGTGGAATGATGAAACCTGTTAGTTTAGCAGATAATGTTTTGGGTAATTAATATTGTGAATATTCATGGTAATGTGATTTTAGGGTCATTATTATGTGAATAATTACGTGTTTACGTTAACATCCCCAAAAGAATACGGTGCAATAATGGGAGGAAGATACAAAATACATGGACTTCTTTTTGAAAAAAGAACTAATACCATGCTTTTCGAAGGTGATGCTTATGGTGCTATTGAACCTATTATTACTTGATTACATGTTAGATATTCACTTATTCGAGGAGATACTTTTTATTGGTGGTTCCGGGGATATAATATTATGTGTATGCGGTTGTAAAAAATATAATGTATTCAATTTTGCAAATTTTATAACAATGTTTAACAATGTGTTCATTGACGTAATCACAACATTATCACATCATGTATTGTATAGTATTATGACGGCAATCCATTGCCGCACAAACAATATTAACAAGGAGAGTGTTCCAATTGTCCAACACCAAATCGATTGAAACTTTTTGTACATGTAGTACATATATAGAAATAATATGAAATAATATATGTATTTTGAGCCGTTTGCCCAAAAACAATTTTCAAAGTTTGGCCACAAATAAGTCATGATATATATTGCTTTAACAGCACGCTTAGACGTATCGGTTTGCTGGTGCATTCGGTAGAGATCTGAAGTTTGCGGGCTCGAATTTTGCCTGATTAAGGTTTGTTGATGCGGTTGGTGATTGAGATTTGTTGATCTTACAAGGAGAGTGATCCAATTGTCCAACACCAAATCGAATGAAACTTTTTGTTCGTGTAGTACATGTATAGAAATAATCAGCATCTACCGAGACTAAACATCAAAAATACAGACACGTCAAAATCGATACAGCGCGATCGAGACGTACGTGATCCGCAGCAAACAAAAGATGGTCGCGTCAGTATTTTCACCTGCTACATATAGTCGACATTTCGTCAACATCAACAGTCAGTCAATCCAAGACTCCGGCATCGGCAAGCCGTCATCACCTGCGACACCATCTTCAGCAGCCAGCCGTCATCACCTGGAGGCCATCGCCAACAACGAATCCACCATCACCTTCACTCAGTCAGTCCGAGTCAGTTCGACATCGAAGTCCACCAACAGTGAGCCCGACACCAGCTGTCGCCACCAGAGAATCTTCACCGTGTCCCTCACCGGCCTCCTCCACCGACTACTCCGTCGCCAGCAGCCGCTACTAGTGATTTCGGCCTTCGTCATCTGCCATTCCGAGGTCATCCACAACCTGCTCCGACGACCAGCGCCAGCGGTACACCTCCACCTGCTGCCTCCCTGGATCACCACGCTAATGACCTTCATTTCATATATTTCATTACATGTATTGTGGTACAATAAATCCCACAGTACAATACATTCTTAAATTGAAAATATTTAAAATGTAGGAACCTGCGGTCCCTCTCGAACTGATTTGGGTACATGCTTCTATTGCCACGCGTGTGGAGAAACACCTAACGATGATTCTCATGGAAAGGAAGAGGCGGAAAAAAGAAGGAGATCAAATGATCCGAAAGATATATCGCTATGAACGCTTGGCAAGCAAATTGTTTTTATAGTTACTATTCTGACACAACCCACCGAATACTTCAATCCATACGGATTCTGAATTGGTTCATGGGCTTAGTCCTTTGTCAAACAACTGCTATATTTACTAGCCTCACTTATATTTTAACCCCCTTTTAAATGTTTTCCGCATTCTGTTCTCGTGGTCAGGATCTTCGGCGTATACATCTATATGTATCATTATGTTTAGACATTGTTTGATTCAAAATATCTCGCTTAATTGTTGTTGGTATTGTTATTGATCCTCATACATGTTTTGGATCTTGCTATTGTAATGTTAATTAACTCCAAGATATATAGCTCTCCAAGAAACGAGTAGAATGCCCTTGAGGTGGCAAAATTCCCTAGATATGAAAGAAGTTTGAAGAGAATGTGTAAGGATAGACCGGTGAAGACTGGGAAAACAGCGCTAATAATTCGTGTGGTGAATAGTTGAATATTCAGGGGAGGCCCAGGATCGACTTCTCCCTGAAGGTGCCTTGGAAGGATATGTATACAGACTAGCTGTATATGTAGTACACCAGGATCGGCATTTTCTGGGAACAGCTACAACCCTAGTTACCAGAGACTGCAAGCGATAGGGAACGCGACTTGCTTATGTCTCTAGGTGGTTAATAGTAGAAGAAAATATACTATTGGCAAGGGTGAAATGTGTGTCAAAGGAGCTGGATCGAAAAATGTGGATGGGCATTGGTTAAGTGTGTGATATGGGGAAATGGGGAAGATACGTGGGAGCATGTGATGAATGCATGCGTAAGAGTAGAAGGTACATGGGCGAGAGAGGTAATGAAATATGTTATGATTATTGTTTATTTTGGCTACTTATAAACAGCAATGCAGTAATTACATCGTCTGGTATTTTGATAGGCAAATGATTAATCATCGGAAAAGGGCTATTACCTATGACCGATTCATACTGCTATATAAACCCCATAGTTAAAACATATCAGTTAAATATTTGACATATTATCAATCAAAATGGTTCGATTCTCATTGGCTTTCATCCTAATTTTCATTTACATTCTGCATTTGCAAAGCATAAATGGAGCCAGGGTAAGAAACGCAATTTAAATTACAGCGAATTAAATTATTAATTAATTCCAGCATAACTATAAACTTGTATTTGAACGCGGTTTAATAACAAATTACAATCAAACATTGGGTCATATAAACCATTTCAAATTTATCAAAGTGAGTCGTACTTCGTGGGCTTTGAATGTAAGTTTCGATTTGTTCAAGGATATGAATGTTGATTCGATGTGGGTATGTTGCTATCAACAAGTTTCCTATGTAAATATTACTCTATATTTTTATTTAAGGTGACTGGTCAGGTACACAAACTATATTCAAATGAATACAAACTTTATCCAGTTTCAAAGTCTTCGCCAGTTAATGAAGCCGCAAAAAATAGTTTTGTTAGTAATTTATCTGAAGCCGTTAAATACACAAATGTTCCATGTTGTGGAAGAATGAAAGCTGTTAGTTATCTAATATCAGTATTGGCATTCGTGTGTATTGTTATAATTTATTTCTAGGGCCATTATTATGTTAATAATTTTGAAATTATATTAACGCCACCGAAACAATTTGTTCGATTGTTGGAAGGAAGATACAAAGTCCATGAAATTGTTTTTGAGAAAAAGACTAATACGATGCTCTTCGAATTTGATCTATATGGTGCCATCGTTTCTATTATTTCTTAATTCAATTTTACCAGATTCCTTGGAATAACATATTAATGTAATGTAATCAAATTTATATGTTATGTAATAATTCTAGAATATAATAAATATAGTTTTGCAAACAACGTTTATGGTTTATGTATATTACTATGCATAATCGGAAACGTTCGCGAAAGTTCGTTAGCAAATAATGGTTGCAGTGCCTCCTACTCATTTAGGGGATTACGTACGCTGGTTGTAAGGCAAGTGAATGTAGGGACGGATCATGAAGCAGTCGATTTATTAAAAGGCTACTGTTAAATATATGTATATAGAACATCAGAAAATAATTAATATTAGATTTATTTATTATTTGTCTGGTTGAGAGTCATCATCATTTTAATGGTCTATTTTATGATTAGTGTTTACTTTGGCATTCCACTTCCATTGTATGGTATTTTCATAAAAATTGAAAATCAGCGGAAAAGGAAATTATTTTATTAATTTAACCTTTATCAAATTTAAACGCATATATAATAAGCATGTTGGATTTAAACAGTATTAGTTAAAATTTTTGATTCCCAAACAAAATGGTTCGATTTTCATTGATATTCGTCATTGTTCTCAAGTATATTCTACACTTACAAAACATAAATGCCGTCAATGTAAGAAACCAAGAACTAGTTTCTTTCTAGTTTTTCAGTTGTTTTAATTTAAATTAAATTAATTCCAGGGAAACTATAAAATTGTATTTGAACGAGGTTTAATAACAAATTTCAATCAAAGTTTGGGACATCTAAACTATTTTAAATTCATTAAAGTAAAACGTAATTCGTGGGCTTTGAACGTGAGTTTCGACTTGTTTAAGGATATGAATGTTGACTTGATGTGGGTGAGTTTTTAACATCATTCTAGCTCTTATAATATTATTCAATAATTTTTATTTAAGGGAACTGGACAGGTATATAAACTATATGCGAACGATTACAAACTTTATCCTGTTTCAATGTCTTTACCGGTTTGTCATATAGCGAAACATAATTTTGTTGTTAATTTCGCTGAAGCAGCCAAATTCACCAATGTTCCATTTTGTGGACCTATGAAAGCTGTTAGTTATCTAATAGTATCTGTTTAATATTGGCAGGCTTGTGTTTATCGTATTGTATTGCTTGTGTATAATTGTTTCAGGGCCATTATTATGTTAATAATTTTGCGTTTACATTAACTCCTCCGAAGCAATTTGCTTTATTGTTGGAAGGAAAATACAAAGTGCATGGAATTCTCGCTGAAAAAAGGACTAATACGATGCTTTTCGAAGGTGATTTATATGGTGGCATTGTTTCTATTATTTCTTAATTGGTTGCTTGATATTAATAAGGGGAACGCAGTAATTGTCCTCCTTGGATTTTAATGATTTCTGTTATGTATAGTGCATATATTGAAGTAATTTCTGGTAATGGGATTTTTCGTGTTGGCCCACAAACACGAAAAATCGAAATATGTCAAAAAAAAAAATCTAAGTTGAAAATCTCCATGAAAATATATCTCATTCACATTATAAAAAATTACACTTTCTTCTAAAAGACCTGATGATACTGGCATATTTAATTATATTCATAAATTTAGATGATGAACCATGCAGTAGATTTTGATTCAGTCATAATTAGATGATATATATATGACCTTTATTGGCATTATCCTCGATACTTTTACAACACTTTACAGCCAACAATATAATAAAAAATAAATACATAATAATAAATGCAAGAACATCCATAACTATTTAAAAAATAATAATTTAAATTTTTCCTTAATGTACTATACCCAGACTAACAATATTAATTCCCAGAAAGTCATAGTCAAACTGGAATAAACCAACCTTAACCCGTATCCAGGCAATCCCTACCCAACTTCTTTTCTATAATCCTCACAATGATCGCCACGCCCTTCCCTCCCACAGATAACAATTTTCCCACACAATCCTCTTCCGTTCTCAACTGTTGCTATTCTCTTCCTTCACGGAACACGGCACGCGTTCCATAATAAAATTGTAATAACTTCGGAAGTCTTCGAGTTATATTAGTGAAATTTATTCAGTGAATACTAAAAGGCAAATGGAATAAACTGCTGAAAAGTCGAAGAGAATCGATAAATTAGAACCTAGTTTAAGCCGAAACTCAATTAAGGTAAATACACTGTTTACATACAGGTGTACAGGTGACCTTGAGCGCACCTGGCAGAAATTGCCAGAAATACAGAGCCTGGCTTGAGTTAGAATTTTATGCGAGGTACGATACCAGCTATGTCGGTACTGAGAACGCCAACCGGCGGGGAAAAGAGGAAAAAACTTGATGATTCACCGGAACTGTGCAATCAAAGAGGAGGGGGGACGTGGTAGCTGATTTATGGCAGGCTGTGAATGATCTCCAGGAAGAGGCGATGAGGCGAGAAAGGGAGGAGATAAGAGAACAGAGGAAATTCAAGAACTGAAGAGGCTGATAGGAAGTGAAATGGCGGAGCTAAAGAAGGAACAGGAAATAATAAGAGAGGAAAAAAGGAAACTGCAAATGGGGAAACAAGAACTGGAGAGGAAGATATCGGAATGGGAAAAGAGCAGGGAAGAATGGTATGGGCAAAAGATGAGCTAAGTGGAGGAGGTGAACAAGAAGGGGGGTGAACCCGAGAGAGACAGAATAGACAATACTGGGATAAAATTAGAAGAAGTATTAAAAAGGATGGAGATCGTAGAACGAAGGGAGGAGCAAAGGGATAGGGAAGTGAGGAGGAAGAATATTGTCATAATGTGCATAACGTGCATTTTGATATTGTTACTTTTAGAGATATAATTTGTAAGAAGAGATGTAACGATATTTATTGCTAATATTATTTGCTATCCTCAAAGTTGAAGTTGAAACAATATATTCTTGAAGCTATTTGTGCCAAACTTTGATTTTTATATGCAAACGGCTCATAAGCGTGAAAAATTCCATTAACAAAAATGTTTATTTAAATTCTTAGCGGTAATTTCTTCCACCTCCCTTGGAAGAGAAAAAATGTTTATCCAATCAAATATATAATGTACTAATGTACTCGTGTGTACTCATATAATCTAAAATTTGATACAATTATCCAGAACTACGTTATCATTTCACAACTTTGTCAACTAAACCTAATGCAAAATGTTATATACCAAATATTTCAGCAAAAAAAAAATACCAAAACCCATGGCAGTACAGTTAGTTTACTTCAAGTTTGCCTATTTCTTGTCACATTCATTGCAGCATGCCTCATTGCCGTCTCACGCGTCTGTATACTGTGTACCTGCTAGCAGGCACAAGATAAACGGACGACATTTTCGCCAAGTACCATCGCGTTCGCCGGCAGCATGCGCGCAGCTCGCAGGAAAAGCGAAGTTATGTCGTCGCCGCATCGATTATCGAGCAGTTCTCACACGCCCGTAACACGCACGCTGGCTAACGAAATGCGGTTGGTCTTATCAGCTGGCGCAGGAAAAGCGTCGCGCTGCGAATGGCGGCAATGAAATGTGACAAAAATGAATAAAACAAGTCGCGCGACACATGCTGGCCGGGGGCCAACCGCGTCGGCCTCTCTCGCTATACGGCGAAATGCTGAAACGGCCGTTCAACGGCAGCCGCGACGAAATGCAATGACAATTAACGACAAACACCGCGACGATAACAAATGATAGACGCTTGGGTCCTGACTTAAGTGAGCGCGAGGGAGCGCTGCTTGCTGGCTTGCGCGAAGACGAATGGAATTCGTAATGTAATTGCTAACTGCTTGGCGAGCTCAACTACAACTACTAAGTGGCAACTGGTTAATGTGCGTTGGTGAACGCCATGTTGGAAGCCAAATTGTAATTGTTATTTGTGTACGTATTTAGCTACTAAGTGTTCGGAGTGCCACAACAAGACGTACACATTTGACGTAGTCACAGTGGAGTAGTATGATAATGTGTACCATACTGTGTTGTCAAGCCTAATTTTTGTTACTATTACTGTAAATCCCAAAGTTTATTAAATAAAATAAATTGTAGACTATATTAGTAAAAAGTTATATATTCACCATTAAACTGTCTCGTATTTAAACGATGTTTTCTCTTAAAGAATATTTTCACAAAATTGTATCCAAATTTTAATTTCAGGTGCATTATAAGAACCTAACAGTGTTTTAAAATTCTGCGGTTGAATACGTTTCTTATTATCACGTCTGCACGTCTAATATTACTGATTTAATATTATCCATCAGTGGATTAGGAAGGACCAGCCCTCGTTTGATGTAAATCAATTGGTCAGTGGCGAAGACATTTTTCACTCTCTAAAATGAATCTATCCTTACGTAATATAACTCAATCCTAGCGATTCTATCCACATCATATATTATACCTAAATACATTACTGACTAGCCAAAGAGATTAAAATATCTTACTGCTTCGCGCAAATGTCCCGTCTAGGAAGTAGATTGTGAGTCCGGGAGCAGAGCTCCAAGAAGCTTTAGGATCTTAAATCGACGAGGAACGCGACTAACTAACTAATTAACTAACTAACGCTAATTATTACAAATAGATAAGATGTTTGTAGAGCAGTAAGAGGAATATCATACTCGATGAAGGTTGCCTTAAAACTTATTAAATATACAAAATACGAATAATCTGAACTGAAAGCTTCTAAATATTACTGGAGGTTGCACCGATTATCTGTGTTTCTTAACAGAACCTGACAAACTGTTTAATAAAGTAATGTCATATTTTAACTGATACAGATAATCAAAATTACGTGCAACTATTTATGTATCAATGCAGAAGTATTTATTCTCGCTGAAAAATTTGACCTAAGTTGATTTATATCTAAAATTAATAGTTTTGGTAGCAGTAGTAGTACACCTCTATTGGCATTCCACCCTTACAAACACAACAGTCCCCTATATATTCTATTCTATTCTCTCACACTTAACTCAAATTTAAGTAATTACAAATAAGTAACTTAAACCTACGAATCCCCCACGCCCCAATGCTATCAAACCACCACCTTTTTTCACCTCTTCCTCATTTTCTGTGCTACTGCTCTCTCACAATTTCCACCTCCTTCCCATTTTCCTTATCCACCGTTCCCTGTTAATTACACCATTTTCTAACTCCTCTTTCGATACGTGTTGGGCCATCCTACATTCCATCCCAACATGCTCCCATGGGTCGGTCCCTTCCTTGCAGAGTTCACGTTTCTTGTACTCGACACCCATCCATATCTTTCTGCTTTCTTCTTAATAATAATAGTAAAAAAACACACCTCGACGACTAATTTTAGTATACTCCGTTGGTTTTTCTCTTATACTATTCTCTTCACCATAGCCACCCTCTCCCCTCCCACACTCAGCCACCTTTTTATACTCCTTTCACCCTCACAATCAATACCTTGGGCCCATTCTTCCTTCAATCCCATACATTCACTCGCCATGTGCTCCCACGTATCAACCCCATTTTCACACACCATACATCTCATATACTCTACACCCATCCATACCTTTCGGCCCCGTTTCTCCGTTCCACATCTCGCCCTTTTCTCTTCTGAGCTCAACCTTTTACTATCCACATAGTCAGGCCTACCTTCCAGAGCTTGAATACGGGTTGTATATACTCTCACTTATTGTGCTTTGACGAGTCTGGTATTCAACCTCTTCACCCCTTCTTCTTATATGCTCTTCCAAGGCTCCTTCTACCATCATCTGTCTCACTACTATTTCTGATAGCCCAACCCCCCAGTAAGCTTCCTTTGGTCCTTCCACGCACTTCCCCCCTTTCTCACACACCATTCCTATACATACTTTACCATACGCCCATCTTCCATCCGATTCAAGGTTTCCTCATACCTTGCCACCAAACTCACTGTTTCCCATCTCAGGCT
>JAODAC010036475.1:0-13052 GCA_027575185.1 Mimaenictus wilsoni
TACTTTCTAGGCATCATTATCCTTAATGTTCATTTTACCCCATATTAGTTTTAATTTGACGCTGGCCAGCTTGCCTTGAGCAAATGCCATGGCAATTTTCTCAACGATTGCCATATTACTTTTTGTTTTCATTACAAACACTTCTTTTATTTTTACTTTATCACAGATTTCAATAAGTTCTCTCAATGATGCGTCTCGCGCGAATATTGATGGAGAGTGGACACTTATGAATATCGTTCTTAATTCTTTAACATATCTAGCATGCTCCGTTTTATATCGGGTTAGCTTATATTTTTTGTCAAGTTTCTCAATACTGTCGTCTGTAAATGTTATTTCGACACAATCAGGTTTTTTCAATAATTCTACCACCTTTGGTTGATCAGGCCATTTTCGGTCAGAATTTTTGTTGTCAGTTTCGGTATTATTATCATTCATACTCTCATTCATTCTACGTTTATGCTCTGCTCTTGTCATTACATGTATCATACTCTCATGCATACTTTTTAACTCATTCGAACTAATAATCACTCGTGATAATGTGTCCGCTGTAACATTCTCATATCCTTTCACATATCCAAGTTCAAAGTCATATTCTTGTAAACAAATTCTGAATTTTGTTAATCTACTGGAAGGATCTACTGAATGACTAAATAAATATAACAGTGGTTTGTGATCTGTCAAAATTTTAAAATGCTTTCCAAATAAATATGGTCTAAATTATTTTACAGCCCATACGATTGCTAATAATTCTTTATGTATGGTGGGATAATTTAATTCGTCTTTATTAAGTGCTCCACTGGCATATGCAACTGGTCTATTATTTCCATTAGATAAAACTGCTCCGATTGCATATCCAGAAGCATCTATCTGTAACCTTAACACATTTGTATCTGAGAAATCTGGGTACTGCAATACTGGTGATTTTACAAAACTATTTTTTAGTTTCAGAAAAGAATTTTGACATTGTTCGGACCAGATAAATTCTGCATTTTTCCTACTTATCTATTCAAAGGTGCTGCAACATTAGCAAAATTAGGAATATATTTTCTGTAATAATTAGCAAATGCAACAAATCTCTTTACTTCATCTCCATTTTCAGGTACTGGAAATTTCTCCATAGTCTCAATTTTAGCCGGATCTGGTAAAATTCCATCATTAGTTATAATGTGTCCCAAATATAATATCTCTTTCTTTAAAAATTCACATATTCTTGGATTTAATTTTAAGTTTACTTTCTTTAACCTCTCGAAAACATTCATTCAGTTTTTATTGTGTTCTCGTAAGTTTCTGCCAAAAATGATTAAATCGTCTAGGTATATAA
Source organism: Mimaenictus wilsoni (assembly GCA_027575185.1). Classification (NCBI taxonomy): domain Eukaryota; kingdom Metazoa; phylum Arthropoda; class Insecta; order Coleoptera; family Staphylinidae; genus Mimaenictus; species Mimaenictus wilsoni. Next base: position 1,322 of record JAODAC010036475.1, read on the forward strand.
AACATTTTGTATAACACAATCCTGACATCGCGACTGTCATTAATCTGGAAAAACTACTTGGACTAATTTTCAATCCCATTGGTAAACGTTTCATTTGATATTGACCCTTGCTAGTTGTAAATGAAGTAATGAAGTAATTCTACTTGATAGTAACCTGGACTAAGATCTATGTGCGAGAAGTACATTGCACCTGACAAGGAATCAAAAATTTCAGTTGTGCTGGGAAGTGGAAATTTGTCATCTTGAAACTTGTTATTTAGTTGACGATAGTCAATAACTACCCTCCATTTAGCGTTAGAACCTTCTGCTTTCTTTGGTACTACTAACAATGGTGATGACCATTGGCTTTGAGTTTCCTCAATTATGTCATTGTTTAACATGTCATTAATTTGTTTATTAATTTCTTCCTTTTGCACTTGTGGCAGTCTATAGAGTTTAATATATGTAGGTGTAATATTTTTTTTAAGTTAATTTTTTGTTTATATACGTTAGTATACGTAAGTTTATAGCCTGTAACATGAAATACGTCTGCATATTTTGCACATACTTTTTCTATTTCAGACATTTCTTCGGAATTTAGACCTTTCATATCCAATTCATTAAATAACCTCTTCACTCTATTAGCTGATGGTGTTCTCATATCGTTAAAAGAACAAATGTTATAGTTAGATAACTTTGATATATTTGGTCTGTATGATGTTAAAGTTATATCCTCTTCTCGTGTGTTCAAAAATTTTATTGGTATTTTACCTTGTTGTTGTGTTACAATAGAACTGGCAGTAAATACTCCTTCATATATTTCTTCTGTTTCACCTGTTGAAAATAACTTGATGATCTCACATCTCGGTGGAATGATTATTTCTATTTTACCATCATCAGTAGTTTCTAAATTAATTTCTAGTGCTAATTTACTAAGTGTTAAAGTATTTTTCCTATAATCTATAATTCCTAAGTACTTCTTCAAGAAATCTTCTCCAAGGATTCGATCAGAGTTTATCTTTAAGTCCTTGAATACAAAACATTTTTCTCGAAAATTGGTATTACCTAAAGTAAAATTTAAATATATGTATCCTAAAGAACTAATTTCCCCTGATGCGCTATTTACGTCTAATTTACTCTTAATTATTCTAACATTAATATTTAAACTTTCATATTTAATAGCACATATGGAAGCTCCGGTATCAATAAGAAATTTGAAGCTACCGTTTAAATTTGCACTTTTGCCATTAGCTGTTGCAATGAAAGATATTTGTTTATCATTATTCACGAAAAAAGGTTTCTTCCTCTTTTCTGTTTTTCTCGACTGACTGTATTTTATGTCTATTTTCTCTATAAATGGAAGCATTTCTAGGCCGTGACATATTATTATTTGTAACAATTTTTACCTCTATTCAATTTATTAAAAAGTTGATTTTTATAACTTCTGCGGAACTTATTTATATGTTGACTAGGTTCCGGACGGTTTAGTTCCTCATACAAAGCTGCACGTATACAATCTTTTAAGTTGTCAAATCTTTGGGCAGCAATGATAGTGCTAATCCTCGTATTATTTAGTCCTGTCTTATAGCAGTACGTTCATTCACCTTTTCTAACACCTTGAAATTGTCAGCATTTACGTCACTGCGATATCGTCAAATTAAGAAACAGTTGTTCCAATTCGCGACCAAACAACTCAACAGTTTTGCTACCTTGCTTAACTCGGTGCAATTTCGTTGACAAAGCAGTTTCCGATTTCCTTGTCAATAAATGATGTTTCATGTCAATAACTAAGTCAGCAATTCTTGCATATACTGGACTTAAGCGAAGTTTGGCATTTTGAGATAACCTCGTTTTTAATACAAAAATTATAAGCATAGGCTTGTCATCATTGCATAGCATTGTCTAATACAATTCAATTGCATCTATTAGTTGCCGTGTATTATTTTCTTCGTCAGTCATGACTGGAACAAGGTCAATTGTAAGTTTCAAATCAAATGTTGATGCCATTTTTGGAATTTCAAGTTTAATATCTAATTTTAATATTTTAGGAATTGTCCTATCGGTTAAAATTTCATTGTGACGTTTTTTTACACTCCTTTATTATTAATTGAAGCTCTGCTATTTCGTCTTGATTTATATCTATGTCGTCTAACACATCACTTAATTTGATATAATTAGTATCTGCTTCATTTAATAACTTCCCTACTGCATCGGACTTATGTATAGTTTTTCGACCTAACTTATCTAATTGGTCTTTAATTAGCTTATAATTTTCTAAAATTACCCTAGCTGATTCCATAGAAGTATTTGCCAGAGGAGAATGCGTTAAACTTAACTTACTTTACGTGGAGTGAATCTGCGTTGCGCTGATCAGATCATGAAGCTGGGCCTTGGTGTTGCCGTCGTGGTGTTGTAGGGTGCGTCTCTAGTTGTTTATTGCCCCTCTGGAGCGTCACAGGTCGTTCAGCTCGATTTCTCGTCCAATTCTGCTCATCATGTGTCGTTCCATTTTTTTCGCAAAGTAGTACAAAGCCCATACGATTAACAAAATGATAATGCTTACCAGCAGCAACTCGGTTCTGTTCAGTTTGATATTTTCTTGAACTGCGTTGTTGGAGCCCGTACCAGCGGCATTGATGAGTTTGCGCTCTTGATTTATTGGTCTAGATCCGCACATCGTGGATTTTTGTTCTTTACCTTCGTGTCATCTCTGGGCTGGCAGGATCACCATGTAATGTTTGGTTGGTTCGTTGGTTAAGTGTAACAACGTGACGAGGCAGCGTATACAAATTAACTCTTCTTTATTCATATTAGCTTAACAATTTATACTTATGATAATGCTTACTTAAGCCTAAAACTAATACTAAGCAGTATTGAAATATATTGAACTTATTCGATAATGTCATTCGTTCCACTTTTCGACATGCTATTATGCTGACTGGTGGTCAGCATAATCCCTTACACTGCACAGGCTTCGTATCCACATTACATGTCCAACTTCTGCATTATTCTTTCCACCTTCGCAATTCAGGTCGCCTATTATAATTATGTCAGATTATGGGACTTGTTGCTATTTCTGTTGGTGTATATCATTGTATTGTTGCTGTTTTTTCTAAGACGTGTTCTTATCCTTGCAATAATGGCCCTGTCATTTATGTGATGCCACTTAATTAGGCTTCTTCTGTTCGATTTTCTAGAGATAATGCCCACACCGTTTTCGTGTTTCTCCCTTTCAGGTCTTCCAAAAAAAAAAACAGTTTTCCGGTTGTTATTTGTTTTCCATTCCCATTCCATCTTGTTTCACCCAACCCTAAAATTTCCAATGTGTAGGTTTGCACTTCGTTTATTACCAGTGCGAGTCTAGATGTTTCAAACATTGTGCGAATGTTCCAGCATTCAATATACATATCTGTGCTTTCGAGCCAGAGGTTATCTTAAAATCCATCCATTAACACTTCGTATTGGTTCCTTGAATCGTTTTGCTTTAAGACAAATGAATGATATTTTATGACTTGTTTATACTGATCACAGATTTAAAGGATAGCACAAATTCAACTGATCTGGAAGAAGATTTTAAAACAAAATCCTGGTAACGTGCACAACCGATGTCCCATCACTTAATCAACCCTGGCGAAATCAATCCTTGCGAAATAAAGTGTCCGCATCTTATCGGAGGCTGCGATCGATATGCTCGTATAAGCTCCTGAGCCCCATGTTTGGCGCTTCCTTTATCTCATAGACTAAACGCACTTCTCCACATAATAACTCGACTTACCAATCACACACGTACATTATTAAAATTTTCCCTTGGCTTACTAATTATACACTTTGGATGTGTCGCATGTGTCGTGTGAAGGAATGGGAACTGACTGGTGGTAAATTCTGGCACCCGATTTACCGATACAGCTTGTTCCCTTTTTTCAGTTATAGGTTTTATATAATTTAACTGGGTAGTAACTGGGCTGTTACTATAATTTGCTGGGTGAGGCCCAAGGCAATTACAGCATTGTACTGGGACTTCCGGTTTTTAGCATAAACACCGATGGGGTGGCCCTTTATGCATTTCACACAGCGTGGCATATTGTTGCAGAACCTTGCTCCAGGCCCAAATTTCTGGCATCTAAAATACTGTGTACTTATTCTTGTTTTTTTTTTGAATTTTTGCCATTAGATGATGATGTGGTCTAAAGCGTTAATTTTCTTTAGTTCATTTATGTTTGTTTTTTTTGTCACATATGACAAAATATGATGTTGAGATTTTATCTTTGTTTCGCGATTTCAAATGTTTTATCGCTTTTAATGAGGCTGCTTTCTTTTGCCAATATTTCTGTAATGTCTTTCGGGCTAGCGATTGGAGGAACTTTCACTATTGTCTTTTTACAATGTCCGCCCGTTGAGGAAAACTATAAAATCTAATGTCGTTTGTGCGTCAGTAAGATTGTCGAAATCGGTTTGCGTTTGTACATTTAATTTAATTATGTTGCCATTGTGAATTATGGGTGGACAAGTCAGTATCTTTGTCACTTCAGCATGAAAGGTCTCGTATGTTATAATATCGGAAGCTTCCATTGCATGAGGCGGGAAGCGCTTAGTTGTGTTAGTCGGATTTGAGTTACTGTTACTATTATTAGTATCTGGGCTTGTGTCATTTCTAGCGATAGCAGTGCCAAAACATGTTAGATGTACCTTAGGAGGAGTTCGGTGCAAGCGACACCTTGCAGGTTGTCAATGAACCTCCCGATAAGGCAATGAGCGTTGTCTAGGAAGATTATTAGTATTTTGTGAATAGATGGATTGTATACTTATATAATATGTGCTTTAGTTTCTAAACTGATTACAGATGCGAAATACCAGTGTTTGCTCAGTGTTAGAAAATTTGGTAACTTTATTTGTCGTTACATTTCGTACACAGTGTGGTTTGTTAAATTACGTTGGATACTTCAGATGAGTCCAATTTTTTGGAGTTATTTAACAAAATGATATCCAGTGGCATTCGAACTAGGGCCAATCGCTTTACGCACTTGCTAGTAAGTATACTTGCCCCAACACCTGAATCTAGAAGCGCTCGTACCTCTTGATGTTTGCCCGTCGCATCGGTAACCAGCACCACACATATAGACAAGAAAGCACTGGTCATCACCGTGCCTACGGTTGCTACAACCGCCTAGCTCATCCCTTCGTTCTTGGAAGCAGCTGCATCGACGTTCTCGACCATATAATTAAGTTTTGGTTCGAAAAACTTAATAAAAAAATATTTGTTTAATATTTAACTTGGTATTTATTTAATATAACATGATGAACGTTGAATGTAGTTTAACAATTAAGTGACGAGTTGACGAATATTATATCACAACTATTGCTTTGCAGTTGTAACCATGTAACTGTATAGCTGAAGCAGAAACAGGTACATATATAGTTAGGTATATGGCTACTCGGCACTCTGCATCTCAGGGATGTGTGTATAACATAATTATATGCAGTAGGGTATGATTACCCTACGCATTTTTACATAGCTTGCATGTGTAAGATGACGGACTCTGTCGGGACCCATGAATATCTACGAATTCTCGTCGATTTTCTATCATTCCCAAAAACTCGGGGTAACAACGTAGGTAGTGCGTGTTTGCACATGTCACACTTTGCCGCCGCGGCTGCCTTAAGAGCGAGCGCATGCCTGGAATTACCCGCTAATTGCTGCTGCGCAGATGTTGCCTCGTATCTATCGCTGCCTGCCGTCATCTATTTTCCAAAAACCTTCGAGAGAGGGCGCTTTTTCACAAGTGATGCCCTCCCAATCGCGTCTCAAATTTGCGTCTAGCTGTTTTATGATCAGCCGCACCAAAATGACATCCCATGCGTCTGTTCGTTGATGGCCTCATAATTGGCGTGCAGTGTCCATCAATATGCGGAGGCTGGACACACAATCCCATCTGACGTTGGGAAGCGCTAGCAGGACGTCGACTTGCTTCCGAATTAAGGCGACTTCGAAGTCTGCGAAGTCTGAGACGGTTCCACGCAATGTGATAACCGTCTTCGAGAAATTCCACGCATCGTATGATCATAGCGGCCAGGCAGTCCAAGAAGGCTTTTTGATGGCAAAATCGCTTAAACTATTATTGGCAACCTTGGCTTTGCCTCGCTTCTCGGCGTGGGTTCTATAGTCGTCAGCTCCACCATATCGCGTACCACCTTGTAGAGGTTCGCAAGCTAGCGTCATGACGATTTCCTCGAAGCTCTGGATGGTGTTTGTGATGCTGATGATGAAGGCTTCCAACACCTCCACTTTCGGTTCTTCGGGTTTGCCGAGAAGTTGCAGGCGCTTCTCCTCACTTTCAAAACGCGCTTCAAGTTTCTCCTTTCTCCACTTCTTACCAACGCGGTGAATCTTCGTTTATGCACCCGCGTCGCGTCGTTATATCGTTCACTCACCCAGTGTGTTTTATGCACCGAAGTTCTTATCAATGGATAGACACCGTTGTAGTATACGGTTCTTGAAAGACCAAATGTCACGAGGCTGTCGCGATTTTTAAAACATTAATTTATTTCCCGTTGATTGCCCGGGACCAGACTTAACTGGATCTTTGCTAAGTTTCTTGAGTTCTCGCGACACAAGTTTTACTCAAAGCTGACCTCAGACGTCAAAGTTCAAAATACACGATGTAAAACATCATACAATCTTTATAGCAAAGGCAACGAATACACAATAGCATGAGAAAAACACACGTATACTCTACAACTCACCAGAGGAAAAATAGATCGAACCCTGTGCGTTCCACGTTATTATGGAAGCTTGCTGAGCGCGCCCCGAAGCTACCCTGATTACCCTCACAGTGCTATTTTCAATTAATTATTGATAAATAGTTACTAATTAAGCAGATAAAAATCTGAAACTTAGTCTAGGGATAGATTCCACATAGAAATTTCGTAATTCAATGCAAAACTCACCGAAGCTACCCTGATTACCCTCACAGTGCTATTTTCAATTAATTATTGCTAATTAGTTACTAATTAAGCAGAGAAAATCTAAAACTTAGTCTAGGGATAGATTCTACATAGAATTTTCGTACTTCAATGTAAGACACACCCGAAGTGGCTGGATTAGCCTCACAGTGCAATTACTGATAATTAGTTACAAACTGACGAGAGAAAAATCTATAATAATTATAACAAATTGAATTAAGGGAATTAACAGATAGCTAATACTAGTTACACAATTACATAGTAAATATCTACGACGCATTATGGATAATACACATACACTAGTAATAATTCAGGTACTACTTTTTGATCAAATGTATAAAATCTTTAAATGTCTGGCCATATATGGACATATGCTGCTCGAGACCTTGAATATTTCCGCCTGTGTCGGTATATTTCGTGCAACAGGGCAAACCTATGTCTGCAATATATTTGGCTCTGCCTTACTCATTGATAATGCTCACTAAATATTGGTAAATCTTGCTAAAAGAGTTACTAATTGTTAATTGATTTACCAATATTTAGTGAGCATTATCAATGAGTAAGACAGAACCAAGCATATTGCAGACATGGCTTCGCCCTGTTGCACGGGATCTACCAATACCGCCGTAAATATTCAAGGTCACGCTAGGCGCACGCATATGTCGATATATGGCCAGACTTGCAAAGATTTTATGCATTTCGATAAAATCGATTATTAATAATTAGTTACAGTTTAAACATTTCGCTGCTGTCAGCTCCAGTTCAGTATAGCTATAATATGGTAAAGGCATTCATTGTTATTATGGTATTCCAAATTTAATACGAAATTGATAATATGAAGTCAATGAGACAATTCGCTTGGATAGCCTCCACCAGTTTAATTCCTGCAACAGTAGTAATTCTCGAGAACTACTATCGAGACGTTGCAGTTGCCAAGAACTGCTCCCATTGTCTACTTGAACTACCCTTGCCACTCAATATTTTCACTGTATTAACTATAATTTTATTTATTTTCACACGTGCCATTTGAAGTATGTCTGACGGTAAGTGTTACATTTTATATGTTCTATGGATAAATTCTAAATTATTTAAGTATATAATAGGAAAGTTAAATTATTGCATTTATTGCAAAAAACTATTTAAACGCCTTAATCTGCAGTTACGTCGCATCCACTTCAACGAAGACGAAGTAATGACGGCATTGCAGTCTACTGAGACAGCAAAAAATTCGATTTTTAAAGAGATCCGTTGCCGTGGTAATGCTCTATATAACATGGAAAACCCAGATAAAATTATACCTGCCAGGTTGGATACATTTACCAACCAACAAAATTTATTAATGTGTCCCCATTGCGAACAATATTTTGTTACAAGTAAGTCGAAAATTATTTCCAAATTATACATTAACATTTCTACATTTATTCACAGCCAGAACAACTTAAAGTTGTTCACACACGTTAAAATGTGCGGCTTGAAGCATAAGAACATCCCCCCAACTGCGTCCAATACCCTAAAAATGATTATGAAGGATATGACTAAAGATCACATGAGACTAGTAATCATGCATGACCGTTTAATCGTTGATTTTGGCAACATGTTGCGCAAAAAATTATTTAACAAAAAGCATCGTCGGCCATCTATTGCATCCCGGTTGCGAGAAATTGCTAAATTCTTAATAATTTTAAAGTCCGATGAATCCCGGTCCGTAGAATTATTGTATTTGCTCCATGCATGCAAATGGCCGATTGTTCGAGACGGTATTCTGAAAATTGGGGGCTACTCCTCCTCGGGCATATTTACAAATTACAGTATTGTTAAACATTTAGGCCATAGCATCAATAAAATAAAATCATCAATATGGAAAAACTGCGATTGTTACAATTAAATTCTGATACAACATTTTTAGATAATTTTCTTTACGTTTTCACTCACGAATAGCACGTTGATATAACACCAATCATACCTCAAATAGTACATGAGAAGCGATTATTAAAAGACTGTCAATTACCCACCCTTTCCGATATTAACACCTTCAAAATTTATAATAATTCGATTAAATAGACGACGTCCCGGGGAGGTAGCACGAATAAGTATTGATCAATATAAATCATCTACATTAATCGATTATCAATCAGATAGTTTTAAAACTTTAACTATCCAAGATCAAGCGTTAGTTAAAAATGCGCGATGGATGGCCATTGGCGGAAAATGTGATCGAATATTAGGGCTTATAATCCCGCATGATTTTGCTGAAACCATCGATGTCCTTATCAACTTGCGGCCTACAAAATTCGGGGACAATCATTGTTTATTTGCGAAAAACCCCAATTTTAATTTAGATGGCAGCCGCGCCGTCATGAAATTTGGAAGATGTTGCGGAGCGTCACATTGGCAGTTACTTACTGCCACAAACTTCCGCAAAATTCTTGCCCAATCGTCGCGGGACCTCCTAAATATAAGTGACGGACAATCAGAGCTTTATTTTGCTTTTTAGGCCACACTATTGAAACTCATCACCGCCATTATCGCCCTGGGGGCAAAAATCAGGATCTGGCGGTGATGTACCCTCTATTGTGTACAGTAGATAAGCTGGCCCCAACCGTTAATAAAATTAAATTTTCCCGTTTGGATGGAAGGTGGAAAGTTATGACTTTTTAAATTTATTTTGTTCAATATTCTATAAACCCGCCCACCTGGGCAGCTCAGTTGGTAAGGTTTCGGTCTACCACGCAGTCGGACGGGGTTCGAGTCCCCGCGGTGGATACCCCACTAGTGTAAATTTTAGTATTATTACACATTACAAATTCACACACTCTTAAAATCACAATATTAATCCACACCGACAACAAAAGGCACAACTCAACAATCGGAACGCGCAACTCACAGAAATAAAACACACACAAGAAGACTCCACTCACACACAACAAGAAGCCACAGCATCACAAAATAACAACAACATCAAAAAATACAGAAACAAGGAATCTCAATAACTTGTAAATATGTACAAACACAATAAAACATATGCATCCAGGCTGAAGAACCAGTGAAGGCCGATGGCCAGGTCTACAGACCGAATACAAATAATAAAAAATCTATAAACCCCGATACGTGGTTAACAACCATACAATATCGTTTCAGTATGGCCACTAGTTCCGGTTAGTTATACACCGACTACGTCCTACAATTTTTGTCAGAATTGTTGGGTAATAGTTGTCCATGCCTTTATCTGCCAAATTATAGAACATTAAAGTAATGAATTCAGCCTTCATCAGGTAATATTATATAAAATACACAGTCAATTTTGTGATACCTGATTTTTATAATTTCCACATGAAATTTAGAGTCTCTGCAAGCTATTTCATGCCCATTATTCCATTTATTCAAAATTCACTAGGTACATCTACATAAAATGTACTGAACATTGGCAAATTTCAGTGCAGTCTACCAAACAGTATTTATCGTATAAATAGCCTCAACAACGACGGCACAAAGTCACCCAAAATCATTCCTCCCAGCAACTTCGTTGACTACAGATGACAGCAGATAAAGGAAAATTTAATGTTAAATTTTATAGCTAATTATTGTTAAATGTATTAATCCATAGTTCCGATTTTAGCGATTAAATTGCGAAGGAATGAACGTTGCTTTTTTTAAATTACGTTTTTACAGGTATTGGCGTTACCACGCCAGTACACCATACACCCAATTCCACTGCAGTATATTTGTAACATATTAAATTGATAATTGTTGATAGCATTATATGTATAGAATTTATTACTTAGCAAATACCTATAATGAACAACACCAATTTTTAATAAAACTGATAGTAATGTCATACAAATTAATACCATTACGTTTAAATACTACAGATAAATACAATTTTCATATTATTATCCTTCCAATCCATTTCTTCTCGAACAATCAAATCGAATACGCATGCACACTATCCAGATTTATTGCGCAGCTACGAATCTTGTATCAAAACTTGACTTCCCTGAATTCGGTCATTCGTTCTTGAATATTCGAGCTATTTGATTTGACTGACAAGTGAGTGAACTTCATAGTGAAGGAACCGAAGATGAACTCGACAGCGAAACGTGAGTATATTCAAATCTTTTGCATAAATTACATATATTTTGTGTATAATGGACTAGAAATATACGTTCAACGTGAAACGCAAAGATTCAATTTTAATATCTGAAAGATATTTTAAACGCATCTATAAAAGTGTGGAAAGCACGTGTTCGGGTTTGCGCAACTTAGATATTAGATAGAAACGCGTGGAGTGATTCGTTCTAATTGTATAATATATAGCATGTTACGACTGTTCGCTGATAGGGAATTTAGAACCCCAAATATATTTTATGTTAGCAGCACTGCTTAAGCTGCGCATGCGCCAGGGTGGCTACCCCTCTCTATCAAAGCTCGAATCTATTAAGATTACTTAAAATAAAATCACTTTTTACCCAGCATTCGAACAAGTAAGTCGCATTCTTTACACCATTCTCTCCGTGTTGTGTTATTTGTGGGTTGTTGCCGAGTATTGTCGGCGTGTCGAAATTACTATGCGGGTTAAGTCAATAAAGCCTCTAACCAAGACCCCGAGAACTTACAACTCGCGGGGTATTAATTTCGTTAAGACGCGTGAGTGCAAACAACGACTGTCAAGGAATTGCTCTTGATTTTTAACGAAATCTTTTACCTCACGTTGAGAGATGATCACGTTATCACTGTTTTACTCGACCTCACAATGTCAACGAGACAAAATCAAAATCGGCGGGCCGCGTGTTTT
>JAODAC010036486.1:0-13048 GCA_027575185.1 Mimaenictus wilsoni
GTTGGTAGTGCATGTAAAAATAATAATCACAATCTCATAATGTGGTGATACTTTTTCATCATATTAATTGTAATTACTATTTTTCGAAAATAAGAATTTCTCACCTGTGTATTGTTTCTTCCGTATTCTTTTTTCCCAGCACTGAAAAATTGAAAACCTAGAAACTGAGAAAATTGCTAATAGTGTGCCATTTCTTTAACAAAATGAACTCGGTTTTTCATTTTTTATTTTAATTTATATGTAAAGAGACACAAATAATCTAGAAACGTAATTTCTGGAAGAACCATTTGTTCTTGCCAGACTTGTACCTCTCCTCAAGTTTCACGCGGGTCTGGAAACGGACCTTCTTACGCTTCATTGGGTCCTTCAGGTCCTTGGCGTGGATCTTAAGGTCTGATGCCAGATCAACCGTGTATCTGGTGGGCATCAAGTGGTTGTAGTTCAAGACCTAAAATACACAAATTTATTTACTGGCCAATTTTGCAGGTTCGATTATTTCTAAGATACATTAACCTCAGTTGGTAGTGCATGTTAAAAATAATCACTTATTCATTTAACGGTGTTGTTCTGTCATCATTTCAATAAAACTATGTCTAAAGGGGAAAAATATTTCGTGCTACGTACCTTGATGAAAGGCTTGATCTTGGAACGTTTGTGGATCTTAACTTTACCCATGCGCTTGTGCACCTTGCGTGGATAACGATCGATGCCTGTGACGAGAGCATGTCCGTACTGCTTGTCGGACGTACCGTTGTCGAAGTTGGTCATCACGATGGCCTTGCGACCAGCGTACCGGCCGCTAAGGACCAGCACGACTTTGCCAGATTTCATAATCTTACCCATCTTGCTACAACACAAAACACAAACAATTAGCATCCAAACCAACTTTGTTTTTCTGAAGACATGGGGCATCCATAACCTAACATTCACGATTCTAACTTTCACCGCAATTACTAACGATTCCAGAGTTAAATTCACAGTAATACCACCACAGAACTACACAAAATTAATAACGTGAGCTTTTAAAACTTAGATCATTGAGGATTATTCGCGGATGATTGAAATAATTCAAGATTTTTGGACAGACATCAAGAAGAACCGTACTTACGCCGTGTGTTATGATGGCAGAAAAGACTCGACGGCAGTGTTGCCAACCTCACATGTGAAGTGACTGCGATCGCAGCGCCACATGGGTCAACTTCTAGTACTAAACGTAGATTTTATTCATATTTAAATTATTCGAAAGTGAGTTGCGCAAAAATATTATTTCGTGTTCTGGTTGTACGCGAGCGAATCGTACGACCGAGTCAAGGTTGGCGGCACACTTTCCTTGATACACGACGCGTTAGAACGGCCAACCAAAGTCGTATTTTGTTGTTACAGCTGTTGTAACACTGTAGGTGTGTGCATTATGGAGTAAAAAAGGGAAGAATTTCAAGAACAGTCGGCAAAAAGCACTTGTCAACGCGGTAGTATTTTTGCGATTAGAATGCCACCGAACTTGTGCAAACGAGATATTTGCAAACATCCTAAACGTCAGGAGTACATTTATCAGATTAGTTTATAGTGACAACCAGTGACTTTACCTAAAATTGGAGGCTAATTAAACTACAAAAGGTGATATCCTTTAATACTAATACATACTAATTTTTAAGTCGCTATAACTATTAATAAACACATAATATCATTTTATTATCTTAATATTCAAAAATTTAATTTGAAAAATATATTGTGGTGTATTTTTGGTTGCATATAATGATACCACAAATGAAAAAATATCAAACAATATGGCACAACATTTTTATTAATCATTTGCTTAAACCTTTTTTACCAAAATTAGATACTATTAAATTTGGTATTAGATTTGATTATTCCTTTGTTGAGTTGAGAATAATTTTGTACATGTTTACAACATTTGAAATTTGTGTCAATGTTATCACAAATTTGAATTGGTAATGTACATGCTAGAACATAGGAACAACTCAGAAAGAATATTTAATAAATGTACAATTTAATTAATATGATCTATCGTAGTAAATATAGTTGGAATGCCCACATTCTCTTCGAAGAAGTGCATTGTTTTTTATTAATTAACTTGTAGGTTAATGTTGACATAATCTCTGATTAGAATCAAATGCACAGCTGGTGGTTTGTTATCGTACCTTTTGTGCATTTATCAGTTTCCGGTGATTTACAAAAGCTAATAACGCCCACCAGCGCCACCTAGACGGTAGACGGTAAATGAACGTCACGTCAACTTCGTATCAGGTGCAATCTGCCGTAATCAGATTAATTTCCTATTGCATCTGAATAGCGAATGCTGGAATGACTAAAGATAATAATATTTGTGATGGCCACTGGCGTCACAATTACTTTACCTTATCTCGTTCCTTATCAGTAAACAGTTCCAATTAGACTTTCGAGATAATGTACAGGTTTTACGATTTATCAACTTAGCGCATCAGTTCATGTATCATTTGGTACCATTCTTAATGAGCGTTATGTAGATCACTTTATGAGTCAGATTAAGTGTGTCGTGCATGGGAAAACCGAATAATTATTAGGGATATACCCATTGTATAAAACAAAATTAGGTTTGGTCAAAACGAACTTTGGTCAGGGATAAACGAGAGGTTCTTAAATGTGACTGTGTACCAGCTAGAAATAAGATGGCGTCCACTGTGTGGAAGACGCTGATGCGGCGGAAAATCATTCAACAGCCTGAGGAATCCAGTTTGGGGAGAGTGTTGAGTACATGGGATTTGACCTTTTTGGGTGTGGGAGCCACTCTTGGAATTGGTCTCTATGTGCTGGTTGGCAAGGTTGCTCGAGAAACAGCGGGTCCTTCGATTGTGTTGTCTTTCTTAATTGCTGCGATTGCTTCTGGATTTGCAGGTAACTTATCTCATCAGGTACTGATGAGTTCATGTTCCATTTTCGAGGTACCTAAAGTATTCTGTTACAGGGCTTTGTTATGCTGAGTTTGGTGCCAGGGTACCACGCGCTGGATCAGCATACATCTACAGTTATGTCTGTGTTGGAGAGTTGGTAGCATTCATTATAGGTTGGAATCTTATTCTGGAATACGTAATAGGTTCCGCTTCTGTCGCACATGGAATGAGCCTTTATATTGATAGTATCAGCAACGATAGTCTGAAGAACCATTTTACGGATATAGCTCCTGTGCATGTCAGCTTCTTTTCGCATTATTTTGACTTTTTTGCATTTGCTTTGCCCATAATCTTATCAAGTAGGTTTAACAATCTATTTTAGCGGGATCTGTTGAATTCTCTAACTAATTAGTTTCTAGTTGGGCTTGCTATTGGAGTAAAGGAGAGTTCGTATCTGAATAACTTTGTTACCTTGCTGAATATGGCTGTGGTTATCTTCGTTTTCATTGCTGGTGGAATGAAGGCAGATAGTATTAATTGGAAGTTAGCACCTGGTGATGCTTCAACAATTGGTAATGGAGGCTTCTTCCCATTCGGTTATACTGGTATGATTAAAGGAGCTGCCACGTGTTTTTATGGATTTGTTGGGTTTGACTGTATTGCAACTACTGGAGAAGAGGCTAAAAATCCGCGAAAATCTATCCCAATTGCAATTTTATTTTCTTTGGTTATTTCCCTGGTTGCTTATTGTGGTACGGCGGCTGTGGTAACTTTGATGGTACCATATTACTTACAGGTAAATTTTACCTTTTAACTCAGTATTTCATAAAGAGGGCGGTATTGAGAAATTTGAGAGGAGAGCAAGATAGAAGTATTATCAAATCTTTCTCAGAAGTTTGGCAAGGTAGAGTTGATAACGACGTGATTTCACAAACATACGAATTCTTCTTAGTAATCTTTGGGAAAGTCTGGTTTAAGTAAATAATAGTTGAAAATTGGGATATGTTTGGCAGGATATCGATTCTCCTATACCGTCTGCATTTGATGCCTATGACATGGACGCTGCAAAATGGATCGTTACCATTGGTGGATTATTCGCACTCTCGGCAAGTTTGTTCGGAGCAATGTTCCCCCTACCAAGAATTATTTATGCGATGGCATCGGACGGGTTGATCTTTCGTTTCTTAGGCAAAGTAAATGAACGTTTCGCAACGCCTCTTATCGGAACGCTACTGGCGGGAATATTAACTGGCATTATGGGAGGCCTGTTTGAGCAGACTCACCTTATCGACATGATGTCAATTGGTACACTTATGGCATATACAATTGTAGCTGCATGTGTACTTGTACTTCGGTATTCCATTGATGTTGGAAAAATTAATTCAATCGATACACAGAATGACGATTATGATGAAAATAAACCTGAGGAGTACCGCGAGAGATTGGGATGGATAAGTGTAGCAATAAATCGGAAACGCTTTAAGAAACCTACTGAACAGAGTCAGCTTTTCGTTTGTGTTCAGGTTGCCCTTTTCGGTATGGTGAAAAAAAAAATTCAGACTGCACACGATACACGAACATGTTGATTTTGTAGGATTCTTGGCTATTCTTGCAGGATTATGTGCCATCTTCTTACCTGATGATATCAGCAATGGGGAGGTCTATGCCATCGTCTTACCTTCTATTGTTGCAACATGTATGCTTATTGTCCTGATCTCAATATGTTTACAACCTCAAAGTAACACCCACTTGTCGTTTAAGGTTAGTATCTGGAAATTTTTGAGGGCTTAATAATTGGGTTGATAATGTGTTAGGTCCCATTAGTGCCCCTTATACCATGCCTCAGTATTCTTGTCAACATTTACCTCATGATGGCGTTGGATGCCGCAACCTGGATTCGGTTTGGAATATGGATGTTAATCGGTATGTTTCAATTTACTTTTGATTGCATGCCACTGTTCTTGATTCACACCTTTTACAAACTTTGGACCGATGTTTCCCAAAGTTTGCTACTTCCAAGGAGAGGATAGGTGATCCCCCTGGAAGGGATACACAATCGTAAAAACTTTAGGAAACAAGGCATTAGAGTAGGAATGAGTATCCCGGCTCCCTGGGCCCCCCGAATTTTACTTTGGCCCGCCCTTACTCTTTGCTCACTACTATTTTAGTGTATAATCTGCTAATTGCTCTTCCATGTACAAAAATTAATCGCATGTTTTCTGCATTTTTGCATGATTTGCACGTATACACCATCATCTCCACAACTTAACCAACAATCTTTAACTCCTAAACACACGTACGCAATTTGATGGTGCAAGGCTTGCCAATTTATTGGTGTTCCAAGCGGCCATACTGTGGTGGTAAGCCTGAGGAATTCCCAATCGGCTGCGGCAAACCGCGTAACATGAGCGAAGGTAGCACCTATATAAACTATGGTGATGTAAATGGCGTGGAGGGAATTGTACTGGAGAGACGCACTGTTGAAATGCCGAGACGACAACAGAAAGAGGGTACTGATTCTGATAGTGGGGCGTATTTTGAAGAGAACGAACATGAAGACACCGAGCAAAGTATACCTGAAGCAGAACTGTCTCAAGAAGAGATGGGTAGACATGTTATTAAAAATAATGCTGTTGTAAATATTCTCGAACCGCCAGAAATGGAGACGGCATCTATCCAAGATGCCTTAGGTACTTTGGATAATATGTTAGAGAAAGAAGAAGAGAAGTGTTCAGATAGTGTTCCCTTGAGTACAGCGACCATGTTTAGGAATCGCAGTGTTTCGATCGTTTCTAGTGTTTCTAACAATTCATATAATTTGCCCATGGAAGTGAATGTTGTTGCTATTGTACATCATGAAGATGAAAGGGAGCCTATTATTGAGGAAGTTGAGAATCCGGAGGAGAGTGATGATTCGGAGATATATACAGTTTTAGATGATAAAAGAAAGGAAGGCGATGTATTTGGAAGTAGTGGACTAAATGTTGCTGAAGCTAGAAATACAGTTCTGTTACCAAGTGGGTTAAATACATTTGGGAATGCCGAAGATCATCCTTCCCCAGAAACTCCATCTTTAGATAAACCTTCAATACCAGTGTCCACAACAGTTCCTTTCAAAAGGAAAGCACCACCTCCACCAACAATAACTCCCCTTACCTATACTCCTTCAAGTACTCCACCTCTAGAAGAACCTATTTCAATACCACCACCACCTCCTAAAAAGGAGGAAAGTTCTCCTTTTTCAGCACCGATAGAAAGCTATCCACTTCCACAAGATGATGAAAGTTCCTCTCTTCCAGCAGTCGAAGAAAGTTTCCCCCCACCACCCCCACCATCAATGTTAGATTTTGAACAATTCAAAACTGATCCTAGTTTTGCCACCCTCCGTAAAGAGGACATAGGCATGGAACTGCCATCTCCGCCTCTACCACCTCCTCCTCCATCAATGTCTAAATTTGAGCAATACAAAATGGATCCGACCCCATCATTTAAAGTTATCGACTCACCCTTACCACCTCCTCCACCGCCATTAAATTCCAAGACTAAATTTACACCGGAAACCAATCCCAATGTTGTTATATGGAAAGACGTAGACATTTCTTCGGCACGTGCAACGCTTAAAAAAACAGCACGTCCTATAACGCCACCACCATCTAAAAACACTACCCCCATCAGTACACCTACTCAATCCAGACGCCTCACGTCTTCCAAATCTGAAACGGATATGTATACACCTCCCGAGGATAACATCAAATTATCATCTAATGATGTGAAAGCGTTCAAAGATAAACTCGCCGCCAACTTGGGCAATATGCCCAAAAATTTAAAGTTTAGTGTCACCCCCGCTCCTAATTTCAATTCGCTTGATAGGTATCCTTTGAATAAGAAACCAGCAGATTCTAGTAGTAGTATACCACACCAAGCACTAAGAAAAGATAGTTTATCAGTATCAAATCCAGATGTACGTCGAAAAAATAGCGGTGTGCTGGATGAAAGTTTAAAGAATGTCAACATGGCTGCGATTAGGGAACGCCTAACGCAATTGTATACTAATAGGCCTGAGGATCAGGGTGTAGTATATAGAAATCGAAAGAAAACTGATGCACAGAAGGATAAAAACGAGTTTGGTGAAACTATAGCATAGAACTGATCCGGTGTATTTTTATATGTTTGTATACATATGTACTTTGTTATCAATTTGTTATATTTTAAAAATTGTAAAGTTCGTCAGTCTTTTCATTTTGCATGATCTAATCCTGGGCAGGTTTCTTTTTAAACATAATGCAATCTTACCATTGACCAATCGAGAATATTGCTTTCTTTTTCAGGGGCACATGTCTACACGTTCTATGGTTTTCCTGATAGTTACAATACTTATGCAAATTATGATATGTTGAAATAAAAAAAATGCATTGAATGTACTTTAATCTTTTTGAGATAAGCTGAACTTAAGGCATCTCGCATTCGATTCCAGGACTAATTGTAAAATCTGGTATTTCTCACTTTCCCGAGTTCAGAAGAAGACTACTCTGGAGTTAACTACAAATCCTTGCTACAAGAATTTGTTAGAGTTTGTTATGGGAGTTTTTAAAAGTAGCTTCACCGACTTACATATATCATAAGGTGATCTAGTTTTTCAAGTTACCACTAGCGTAATGGAAAAGCAACGGGTTCAAACCCCGTTGTCTGTATAAACCAAGATCTCCCATTCCACAATTCCCTGGATTCTAAATAGGAAGGAGGGTTGAACGATGGGGATGCAAAGAGGGCAAGTCGCCCATGGAGAGACTCTGAACTAAAGTGGGTCTCTTGAAATTTGGAAAAGGACTATGGCCATATTCTAAAAGTACTATCTTTTACATGAACACCTTTATTTCACTCAGCACCTTTAAGATTTCTATCTATAAAAACCGATTTACCTACCATCTTCTTCTAGAAACGAGGAAATTTCTCTTTGTCCACTTAAGGATGAGCAACCCATGACGCACCAAATATATTTGTGCGATCTGCCGCACGGTGGGCTGAATCGTATAGTATGTCGGTAAAACTTTGCTATTTACCATATTTTCGTAAATTCTAGGAATGCCATTTCAAAATTTGATAGATTAAATTTCAATCCAATCGCTTAATTAGGGAGATGGGAGAGTTGTATGATACAATGTGATACAATTGTATACGGTATTGAACTGTTACCACAAATAATTCTCAGCATATTTGCCGTACGTTGCTTCAGTCATATTAGGATATAGGGCACCGAAATATGGCGGTGCCGGCTGTGTAGCTCGATGCGACGCTGTTTGCTGCCGAAAATTACAAACGAATTATTTGGTTTGGGTGGACACATTTGGGCCTTTTATGATATATATTAATATGTTTGATTTTGGCATGTTCGAAAAGAATTTAGTCACCCTCGATATACAGGAATGAATGGATCAATATGTTGAAATAAATACAATCAGGAATTTAACTAGTTGTCATTTATTCCGGGATTTACTTGCTTCAATCTTGAATGTATCATCTTAATTTTTGGCTGGCGCAACGTTTCAAACAACATAATACCTCTTCTTGGGGATGATTCTTAAATCGGGAGTCAAGTAACAATCACATGGACCCCTTCCGCAACTTTTCTTGGTGCCTCTTTGTACTCCTGAGGTAACTGCAGTGTCTCTACCTGAATTATCCAAAATCAAATGCAAGTTCCATGCTTGTTTATTCAGGCGACATTTGCATGTTGCCTTTTGTTCAGCAGGGTCCAGAAGTGTGTTCACCATTATGACTGAGAATTTTGCTTGTATTTTAATGAGATTTCCCACGACAGAAGTTTTGTTTCAGTAAATATTTATCTGTCTCAAACATCACTTCAATTTTCGCCATTGTTATTATTTGCACCTGCGCAAATTGTCAAATTACACTAGATCTTTTCGAAATGAAACCTAAATGGAAAGCACCAAACATTCGACGTCGACGTTATCGTCAAAAATATAACTTCCATTTTGAGGGCAATCTTGCTTCACGTCATTGGTGCTTTGAGTTTATTCGCAGCGAAAAGATACACCATGTCGATAGGAAACATCCAGAGAAAGTGAAGGAATATACTCCACGCATTACACGGTTTTACCGAAAGATTAAAGAAAGAAACCAAACGCGTCGCCGACTGGCAAAGATTGAGCATGCGGAGATAACTATGCTCTCAGAATATCCCAGTTCCGTGATATCCCCTGTAGGTTCTATATATGAAGAATTCGATATGGTCTTGGAAGATTATTTGCAAGGGCGGACAGTGCCTGATGACGGTGAATCCGATTTTGATTTGCGTATGAGACACCTCTTGGTGCAACTTTTAAAACCGAAGCATAAGGGTTTTCGGCGATTAGAAAGGCTACGAGAAGTTTCGGACACTATCTACGAAGAACACATGGTAACGCAAATTACTTCCTGGCCCAAACGAGAGCAGTATCGTGCTGTTTATATAAATTCGTTGCGGGATAGAATTGTCAGGATGTTTTTTCAACTGATGAAGGTAAGCATTTTAGGCATTACATTAGAAATATGTAAACCAAACAACATTAGTTAATCCAATTAAAATACCAATCATCATGTACGGACTTTGGAATCAATCTAAATCCTGCGTACAATATGGCTGTGGGTCATAGCAGAACTAAATTGCAAGCTGAAATGATTTAAGTATGCGTTTCCGTGAGTCGTGCACAGGTATTCGTTAGAATAGTTGGGCAGTACTGAAACTTAAAAGGCCTTGTAAGCCATCCGTCTAGGAATGCCAAAATGGCTTGAGGCAACTAGCTCAGCCAATCGTTCTTAGTTGTTTAAAGCCACAAGGTTCCAGACTACTAGGCATACTTGGATGACATCATGGATGATAAATTAGCCAAGGAAGAGGCAAGATTCAAACTTATAGGTTCCAGCCATTTTGTGGACTCGCCACAGTTTCATGCACCACTTACTGGACTCATAACAAAACATTGCGCCCTAAGGTTCTAATGATCACTGAATTATGCAGACTATGTAGCGAGGGCGTAGAGACGTCGGAATATAAATTCTGGTCGTGCAATGTAATGAATGGTTTGAGACACAGCCTTTTTGGGAAAAACATTGTTACCCGAGGATGTGCGTGGGCTAGCATCTACGGATGTCGTAAGATTTATTAACAACGTAGGGTTCCACTCTCCACAGGCTGATTGGATAGGGCAATAGACCAATTCTGGTCGCAGTTCGCGAGAAGCTTGCCCTCACTTGATGTAAACACTTTATCAATAAATTAATTTAAATTTTAGTATGGGAATGAGAAGACAACCCTAACCAAATTTCAATTCTATATGTGCCTCCTACTGCATGAGTTTAATATAGCTCAATTGGTTAACTTTGGTTATTTGTTCGGAACAGGTGGAGTTAGTAAGTATTACTATATAATTCCTTATGTTAGAATTAATAATTTTGTATTTTTAGATTACACCGTCGGATTATCCTTTATATTTTCAGTATTAATTCAAATGCCCTTCAATATGTGTATCATGTGCATGGTATCTTACTCAAGATCACTTATTCTGAAGATCATCGCCGATTGTATGCCGCTCGTTAAAATTTTACGCGTACCACTTTTTATTGCCTTTCTGATTGTCGAATCCCGTCGTTTATTACAATACGAAGCATTAGTTAAGACCATTTACGTCACAATCTTCATATCCCCAATATGGCATAACTGCAGTTTACCATCGGCCAACGAAAGATGTGTACCCTATTTTACGACCACTCCACATAATACCAACTGCTCAGAAAGAGTATTTGGTCCGAACTATGATTATTATTCCACGCAGTTCTTCGTGAAGTACGATATCTTTGAATTGGGTACGCCGGGTGATTTGACTGATACGGATACTATGTATTGGGGTGTGTCTGGTGGCAAATACATCGGCTCTGTAATTGCCTTCTTATTGATGGCCCTTTCTGCGAATAGCATTTCGAGGTTAAAGACTCTTATAATGTCGATGCAGCTAATAATAATTATTATAGCTTCTGTCTTCGTTGCATTGATAACCTGCAATCGCATTACCATCGAGAAATTTGGGTGGAGCTACAATAATGTTAACATTGGATTCTTGACAAATCTAATTGCAGTTAATTTGCAAATTAGCGGGCTGCCTGTGTTCATGTGGATATCAGAGATGAAACCCCCAAATCTGAATCCCGCTACTGCTACTGTTGTGCATCAAGTTTTGAAGATTATAATTTTGCTAATTATTAGTACTACGTATACAACACTGGCGTCATTCATTTCAATCAGGTACCATATGATTAATCAAGAATGTTTTTTACTGCAAGGTAAGTCATGCGTAATAAATATTTTCGGCAAGTTATGTTTGATAAGATCTAAGGCGGTGCGCTGCGAAGCGTGCTTGCTATATTTTGATGGTCCGATATTATCAGAAAACATTTTTTTCTAAAACGTTCACACTTAAACTGTATCTAAAAATACAGTTGAATACATTTGATTGACCTAAGCTGTATAGAAATGTTCCTTTTTAGGAGCTGACATTATGTTCTCAATGATACTAGATTTCTTCATGTTGATGCACTATGCGCGGTTCTGGTACTCGCTATGGCTAATCTGCTTATCGGCTATGGTTGCAATCTATGCAATCTACGTCTATCAAGCTGCCACCACTTCTTTGATTCAAGTATTACCCAATGGCAATTTATATCGCACTTTCTTAATGTTCGTTGTGATGGCTGTGGTTGTGCTCATGCGATTGGTCAATGACTTGCCCTATATGTATGCGACATTATTTGGCTTTTCAGCACTTGGATTCACCTATATTAACAATTTCTGCTTTGCCGTTTTCGTCATCAGCATCTATTTCCTTCATACCCCAGAGCGTATGAAGTATGAATATGAAGTGCTTTGTGGTAATCCTCCAGCATCATTTTGGATTATATCATGGCATTTTATGGTCTTCCTTGCATTGGTTAATACTTTTTTAAACTTGTTTTACCAAGATATAATTTTTAATTTTTATTTTCTAGTTGATTAGTCTTTTAAGTGTATTCGATTTACTTACTACCTCCGTAACTGGCAGAACCTTGCAAATGGTCATCGCCGGTATTTACATTGCTAGTATGTTTTGGTTACTATTAATGGATTGTACGTTAACAGCAGTGCGGGCCATTCAAAATAAGGTAATTATCTTTGTCTACTCCTGATTCTACTCCTTTGATTATGTAATGATATACACAGTATACGACTGTACTACCAGTACTAGTAGATGACATAGTTCTACGTAAGTAACCTATATTATGTATTTATGGCGATTCTCTCCGATCGAGAGTCTTCACTATCTTTTCTTTCCGTAGCTTCGATGACTTTCTGCTTGCAAACTGTTCACTTCTCTTCTGGTACCTCGCGATTGTTTATTGTACTTTTCTACTTGCTCTAATCATTACTACAATCTAATTTGCACAGTCCATCAATCGAGTCATTATTATTTTCATATAAAACAGTCGTTGAAAAGAATAGCGTACAACTCGCATGGAATGCACATTATTCACTCGTACGACCTGCAATTTGTGCACGTTGTACAATATACTATTATATATAACTATTATGTAACTGTTGTGTTCTGTGTAGACGTTGGATACGATGCTTTTTCCAAGCATCAAATGGCGTGCGTTTGAGGACGAACAATTCGCAAAGGAAATGAACATGAGACGCAAAATGCACCAGACTATCCGACAATACTGCCGTCATAGGTGTTTTCAAGGTTCTACTGGTTTCCAAGAACTCGCCCAGAAACAGAGGGATAAATTTGATGCAATAAAAAAACTAGCTGATGAGGGCAAATTGCTGTTTACAGCAGCAATTGCGAAGATCGATGAGGACACATTGCTATTTTATAATCAAGTTATTGTTGAAGATTAACAAATGTTAGTATGTATGAATTTTTTAATTATTATTTGTAATCGGTCCGGAGACCTGGCCATCGACCTTCACTGGTCCTTCAGCCTGGATACATATGTTTATTGCGTTTTGTACATATTTACAAGTTATTGAGTTTTCTTGTTTTTGTATTTTTTGAAGTTGTTGTTATTATTGTGATGTTGTGGCTTCTTGTTGTGTGTGAGTGGAGTCTTGTTGTGTGTGCGTG
>JAODAC010036497.1:0-13047 GCA_027575185.1 Mimaenictus wilsoni
CACACGAATTACACGACACGAAAATGTAGGAGAAATGGTGGAGAAAATAGAACTTACTTGGTTGAATGCTGGATACAGAGTGAATATATTTACAAAATATTTACAAAATAAAGCCAAAGCTTCTTAAACTCGGTGCGCAGCGCATGCGGACAAATGGTGAACATGGCGTGGTGCGCAAGCAACCATGCGCATAGGCTGGGATAGGCTCACCACGCGCAGGGGCGCGTACACGCTTCTATGGCAAATCCTTTTTTTTTACAAAGTTTTAAGGCAAATATATTATCATAAGATAACAATGAATGATTCAAATTGGGTTAATATGCATATATAATATAATTATCCAATTAATATTCGTAATCAGATAAAGTTTATTTATGGGGTATCGATCTGTGTTGGTTATAGATAATGAAACATCCATTAGTGCGAGAAGTGTTACTATAAAACATTAATCTGGATTAATTATTGTCCGAATGGCATTTAGTCATATAAATATGTACAATGTAATATGCGATTTACACATTTTCTGGATTTTCCGGATTTGCCATTCGTAATTAATATCTTTAAATGATACTTCGTTCATTTTGATATGACAAAGTTAGTTTATTCATGCAAAACAACTATATGAAAGTTGTCTACGTCGGAGTGAATTATCATTTACTCTAATGTGTTTGGTAATCATTATGCGGAGATCTCGTACCCATTTTATTTTTATTTAAATATATTTTTTAAATAAATTAAAATGGGTCTGCTTCGTTAGTTTCTGAATCATTGCATATTTAGATTAACACTTTTGAATAAACACTTTTAAATACTAGAAATGAAAAAAAGTATATGAACAATATTATAAGGTGTTAATCCCGAATTGATTTAATTGGAAAGAGAAAATGAATAATGCCTCCGACAGGACTTAACCAATTTCGCTAAGAAAGCCACAATCAGCCGTCTGTATTATCATATTCTTTTCAGTCCCAGTTGACCTAAGCACCACGATTGAATTATCGGAAATCTTACCAAAGAATCGCAGCCAAACCCACCTGGGCAGTACAGTTGGTAATGCTTCGGCATACCACGCAGTCGGACGGGGTTCGAGTCCCCGAGCTTGGCACTATTAGTGTGAATTAATTTATTATTTAATTCACACTAAAATTCACTCTAAAAAATCCACATCGATAAAAAACACATTAATTATAACTCATTAATTAATCCAAAAATTCACATCATATGATGCAACACTCCACGATGTACCGACATTCTATCAAAAACATATATCTCTACATCAACACGGAGGATCAACGTCAACAAAAACAAGCAACACCACCATCACCATTATCACATCACAACAAAAAACGAGTTGTAAATCACACACTATATATGCACTTGTAACTCAATAATGTATCACACAATAAATTGTATATAAAAATGGCTGAAGGACCAGTTAGGTCGATAGCCAGGTCTATGGACCAAATAAAATATTTTTTCGTAGCCCAATTGATTAAAGTAACGCAAGAAAATGTTAATTATCAGAAAAATTTTTGAGGCGGAGGGCGGATTTTGAAACTGAACGTGTTTTCTTTCTTTTTTTTTTGTAGCGCAATCTAGATTTCCGTGGTTATGTGAGGATGACATAAATATCTGTGAAATGACGCACAATCCTGCACTCTGTATACATATCTGCACAATATTAAACTGATCATTATAAAGGACTAACTTTGACTAGTACTAATAAATCCCAGTAAATATCCAACAATTAACAGAACCGATCAGAACAAATTGAAAGCATTCAATTTGTTCTGTTCGGTTAAATTATTTTATTTTATAATTCCCCAACTATAAAATAATGCCCACATAATTTATCAACACGACTACTCCAGAGTTTTCATAGTATTATCATCCACACAATGAGAACTAATAACAATCGCAGTAAAAGGATAATAGAAGGGAGAAGGGCGTAATATTGTTGAAATATATTAAAAACAAACGCATAAAATGCATACGCTTTAATAATAGCGTGGTGTGAGCGTATTTGAATAACTACGACCCCTTTTCGAATAGAATTTCATCCGGCTCCAATGCTGCCAGCTTGTCCTTTTCTCGTCCTGCGCATTTCCACTCCCTAATTCACTCGCTGTGGCGCGCAGTGCGAGGCTTTTCAGTCGCTTGCTGGTTTTCCCGAGCGTTGGTACGCCCTCGGGAGCGTGTCCTAAACGCTGCGAACGTAAATAATACGTGAGAACGACGTTTTTGTGATTAACTCGTCAGTTTCCACAAGATTGCTGCACACAACGTGTTTCACTTACTCCTGGGATTGTCTAATCTGAAAGGTACATGTTCCTCTCAAGTATAGTTTAAAGCAATAAATCTTTTAACATTTAACAGTAAATAAATAGCTAAATAAATAAAGAGATGTCGGGTATATGAAATAATCTTTTCCCCGAATAATGCTACATTAAGACGCAGACAATTAATCTTTAATAAAGCCTGGAACCCTTATCATGTAAGACGGCAACATATGGTGCTAATAATTGATAGATCAAGAGGGAGTTGAATTAATTATCACGCTACGTGAGTGCCATGTTTATTTTGTAATTATTCTGTTTATTTTGCTTTAATGTATATTACAAAATATTTGAGATAAATTAGAAAGGATTTTTTGTTTTGTTAAAAGTGAAGCACGAAAATGCATTTGGGTTGCAGCAAAATCAATTTATACTACTGGAATATGCACAATCTTGTTTCTTATCACTGACAGTCGTATACTTCGACATAAAATGCGTTTTCTATGGGCTCTTAATGCAATTGCACCATTATTACTTATCTCTTTTAGCTTCCTTGTATTTATTTTCTTTTCGACAAGAGAAGCAACTTCAATTGCCTATTTCTTTCGTTATAAAAATGTAAATGATTAAATAATGATAAGATAAATGAATTATAGTTCAATTTTTATAGAATTTTTAATGTGTTGTATTTTTTCTAATCTATTTTATTGCATATTAAATTTGTTTAGTTTGATCTTTACGTTTACTTTATAATTCAGAGAAATGTTAAGAATTCTATATAATATTAATGTTTATTGTTCTTCATTTTATTTACTTCGCTTTATTCTCCTTTAAAAAGAAAATTAAACAATCTTCGCAACAAACTTTGCCCGAAAATTGTGAACATATACAGCATAATTGAAAAGTAAACATTAAATATTTACACCCAACTTTGTTGCATTTGTTCGGATTACACTGGATATAAAGTGTATTTTTGTATTTTCGTTGTAATAAAACAGTTTTACGCATGCCTGTTCAATTTATTCATTAATATAGTAACAATTTCAAGAAAATTATTTCTTTGCAAAGTTTGGAATTAATTATGGTTACAAACTTTTGGTATAATGGAAAACTTAAAGGCGAAGAATTGAAAATCGATATTTTCCGCTTCGTTTTTAGTTCTTGATAAATTTACACATTTATATTACTGTTGATATAGTGTTTTTTCTAATTATTCTGTTCCTTTTGCTTCAATGAATAATATAAAATACTTTACATAAATAAGAAAGTACAAATTTAAAAGTGGAGCACAAAAATGCATTTGAGTTGCAGCAAAATCAATATATTTTACCGAAATATTTACAATCATGTTTCTTACGTTTTCTATGAAATCTTAATACAACTTCGCAATACTTTTTTCATTTAGATTCCTTCTATTCATTCGTTTTTTCGGAATGAGAAGCAATTTCCTATGTTTTCGTTGTAAAAATGCAAACTATTGAATACTATTAATATAAATGAATTATATTTAATTTTTTAAGTTTATTTTTATTGTAATATTTGCACATCATTTTGTAACATTGAATTTGTGTAAAATGCTACAAAATATTCATGTTTGGCCCACCTGGACAGCCTAGTGGTAAAAGCATCTGCTTACCACGTAGGAGGTTATTATAAATTCACACTCAAAAATCTCTCATTTAATTTATTCACATTAAAAATTCATTAATAAAAATCCACACCGATAAAGTCACAACAATCGCAATGCGCAACCCACAACACACACACAAGAAGAATCCACCGACAACATAAAAATTCACGTTACTCACACCCAACAAGACACCACATCAACAACACAACAATAACAACAACATCACAAAAACCAATAACAAAAATCACAATAACATGTAATATATACAAAACACAATAAAATCATATGTATGTATCTAGGCTGAAGGGCCAGTGAAGGTCGATGGCCAGGTCTGCGGACCGAATACATTAAATAAAAATATTCATGTCTATTGTTCGTCATTATATTTTGTATTCTGTATTCTGTATTCTGTATTATATGCTGTATTCTCCTTCATTGAAAGGAAAATTAAACAATATTCTGAACAAACTTTGTCCGGAATTTGTAAGCATCTACAGTATAATTGAAAAGTAAACATTAAATATTTACACCCAACTTTGTTGCATATTCGGAATACACCGGGTACAAAGTGTATTTTATATTTTTGATGAAATAAAACGATTTTACGAGTGCCTGGCCAATTTATTTACCAATTTAATAGCAATTTGAAGAAATTTATTACTTTTCAAAGTTTGGAATTTATTTTTCATGGATACAAACTTTTAGTATGATGGAAAACTTATAGGCGAAGAATTGAAAGTCGATATTTTCCTCTTCGTTTCCATTTCTTGATAAATTTATACACATAATAATAATATCACATATTTTAATGTCTATCAACCTCTGTGGGTCTTTCAGATATGGATATGTTTTATTTTTATTTGTATATATTTTTTATATTGGTGTTATTTACAAGTATGTTTTGTGTTTATACAATTGTTTGTTGCTTGGTGTGAGTTGTTGATGTATATGTTGTTGTGGTTAAGAGTAGTTCTCGCAGTGAATTGCAGGTGTCAGTAGAATGATGTGTGAAGTTGAATGTTTGAAGTTGGATGTTGCGTTTGAAGTTGAGAGATTGAAGTAGTTTGCATGTTTGCATTGGTGTGTGCACGTGGGTGAGTGTGTGAAGTTGTTGTGTGAAAAATAATCACACTATGAGATGCTCGCCCCGAGGACTCGAACCTCGTCCGCTGGCGTGATACGCCAAGGTACACATTAATACAGGAATCGCTGTTTTCAATTTTCCAAATCCTAAATCCACGTTTTGGAAAAGTTCGGGTTTTCAGAAACCCTAGAAACCTGTTAGAGATAACTTATGAAAAACCCTGCAATATCGATTTTGTTTACAAAAAAGAGCAGACAATAAAATTCATCACATTAAATATCATGTTGGCCATCTCAGTTTTCTATTTATTACAAAACAAAATGTACTTTGAAGTGACTCTTAATGCAAGTACGACGTTATTACGTCTCCCCTATCTGTATTCTCCATCACTTGGATTCTTTCTCTTCGGGTATCAAAAGAAACTATCTTTTTCTCCAATCTTCTACCGTCGACATCCTGAATACTGAATACATACACCTTGAAATCTTCTTGAAAGCTTTCACATTCGCACACCCAGCACATTTATGCAGCGAAACACACAACTCCTCAAGGAAAACATGCTCCCAGTGCGCGTAAATCAAAGAATGCTGGCGTAAAAATTCACGCTGCTAAAACTTTTCAAATAAAAAAAAAAACAGTTGTGTTGCAGAAATTTGCGCACGCTTGTATCTGCCATCTCGCTGGCAGCAGATATTTCAATGTGATTTGTGCATTTCTGTTTGACATGCATGCGCGTTTTGCCAAGTGTCTGTATTTATTATACCATTAACATAACGAATGTCATATTGTAGCCCAGTAGGGCTGCTGTGGGATTTGCGAAATTCGGTCGCACAAATTAAAGCCATTTGTAACAGAGCTGTTTATCGTGGTGGCGGCGCCGGGCAATCAGCGGCCATTCGGCAAATGCGAAGGCGTTTCAGTTTTGCATTCCTATCGTTGTGATTAATAACTAATGCACGCACGGAAGTTGAGCGCTTTCGGGACTGATGGTTTGATTCCAATTAGTTTGATGCCAATCGTGCGTCGCACGTTTTTGCAGCCAAACGGAGTGCGATGTAATTCAATCTTCTGGATTCAACAAGCGTTTTGACCATTGCGTCCATTCCCGTCCATTTCGATTTGAGCTTTAGTTGTCGCCCATCGCAATAAATGTTATTTAATTCAATCGGATTTTCGACATTCGGTGAATTGCGATTTCGATCACTGCGAAACTTGACAGCGTTAATTTCATGATTTTATAGTTTGTTACAATGCTTTCACCGTTTCCTTCCTTTCCTTCCACACGACATCAGCCCCTAGCGGATGAGATGTTGTTTACCCGGAGCCTTTTATTTTAAGCAGGATCGCGGAACTACCCGTTCCTGAAATTGTGTGGAAAAAGATGGAGAGCAGAAGTCTTCACGGCCGGGTCCAATAACGTACCAATTTAATTCTTAAAACAATCTTCGTTAGCTACAAGAAAATTCCAGCCGCCTCACTTTATCTTAATCTAAACATCCTGCCCGTGATGCATAATTCTCAAACAAGCACTTTATTGTTCTCACCACGGGCCAGATGTGCACATAACAAAAACTGATATAATTTGCACTGAATTTATATTAAATACTGAATACTTAAATATTCGAATAAACGCCGATCTACGTATTTTATTGTAACTTATATTTTTATCATCGTTTTAAATGTATTAGATTAATAAAAACTTATCTTAGAAACGACAAAAAAATCCTGATTAAACTTGTTGATATTCACTGATTTGCGCTGTGCGTATTCAGACAAAATATCATTATTGCGTAAATCAGAAGGGACCAATTTCACATTGCGTCTATTTCGTTCAATCCCTTCTATTTCGATTTGAGTTTTAGTTATCGTCCGTCGCAATAAACTTAATTTAGTACAATTGGTTTTTGGACATTTAGTGTATTGTGATTTCGATCACAGAGTAACGCAGTATTGTCAATTTCAAGTTTTATCAGTTTATTTCACGTATATTATTTAACGTGAAAAGGTGATCACATAACGGTAAACCATCATTGTTTCTTTCAATTAAATTCATTTTACGCAATGATTGTCGAATTGTATTTGTGTTCGAATGGACAAGTTTAATTAATCTTAATTAAAATTGTTAAATTAAACAACATAGAGCTAAACTTTTATGTGTGTGTGTCTAAATTTGGAACCGTTGAAATGTATTGCATTTTGCATTCGTCGATATTCTGATAGTGACACCACTGCTCCTGTCAGTTGCTAGTTTCAATTTAAATTGTCAATTCGAAAATACCTCGGGGATAAACTAAAATAAAATTACGTTTACTGCTTTTAGGTAATTTAATACTGGTATATAAATTACTCTTTTTTGGGACTGCGGTTTCCAAACCAAAATTTTGTAGCCGCGATATTTTAGTAGTTGTTGTTTAAACTATGTAAGTGGTAATGTGTTAAAATATTAAATAATTTGCCATCTCTAAAATTATGCCAATCATAAAGTAAAAGTATTTACATTATTTGCTAATATTGAATTTGCCAAATGTTTAAAATTTGCTGTTTTACGAATTTCTTTGAATATGATTTTGAAATGTAAATGGTAAATATTGAATTAATATTTCAATTTATTGGATTTTCATTAATGTGTCCGGGGGTAACATGTGAAACATGTTTTCCATGTAAATAAGCCCATCCCAGTGATTACCATGTATAGGCCCACAGGAAATATGGCCGCATGGGACATAAATTCGATTTGTTATATTCTCATTTAATATTGCTTGTTTCATAGCAACTATTGGCATTGATTGGCGAATCCGTTGATATCATTTATTTTCTTTAATAATATTTTATTTTTCAAGAAACATTTTTACAACACAAAAAATTAGTATTGACCATACGGAAGTAAACTACAAATTAAATTGACAAACTAAAAAAAGAAAGAGACAGCAACATCCACTACTCAAACATATTGCGATGAGTAACAAAAAAGGACATACATATTTGAGAGCAAGTACTTTGTAATGATTTTTCCTAGCTCATTCATACAACTACTATCATACAGTCTTATTTGAACGACTCCAGACTAGCTAGCATGATAGTAGGTGTGAAGGAGCTAGGAAAAATCATTACAAAGTACCTTCTCTCAAATATGTAATTCAAAATTCACACTAAATTGCCAAATTCTATATAAACATATGAAAAAGGGCATGTTTGTAAAAAGCTAAACAAAACAAAAGTCATTTCAAAACATCATTTAATTTCTTAATAACTGTTTTATCTGAGCGTAAAAATATTAGTAAGGCAAAAGAATGTGTTCCTAACCGAAATATATTATGAATATCATCTTCTGAAAAAGGGTGGGCGTATATAGACACTAAAACTGTTTTGGTACTAATCAGGAAAAGCAATTTTTAACGCAAAATAAATAAATGTCACATATATATGGTTTAAGGTCTACAAAAAACGTTAAAACGATTTGTAAATTGTTAAAAGTACATACTATTTGTTTTTTTTTTTGTGATTGATATTAAAATCAAACAAAAAAGAATAACAGTGCATATCGAGCTATAGAATAATCAAATCCGTAAATACTAAAACGGTATCATGGATTTTAACAGCACAAAAAGCATTGGCCCATTTCCAACTATAAATAAAAGAACAGTAAAATGTAAATAAAACCCATTTTATTGAGTTTTAGTAAATAGACATACCCGCATAGTAAATTTTAGTAAACCGTTGAGGCTCATATAAAAGGTGGAAATATCTCCTTCGGGCCTTGAACATGTATACAAGAGAAAATATAAGATAGAGAAGCGCGTGTTATATTAGAGACCTTGAAACAGAATTGATTAGTTCAACCCAATTTGTTAGATGGCGCTAGTAAGTAATCGAGCATATTCAGTTTCCGACCAGCGACGAGTTTTAAAATTTATTACTTTCGTTTCATTTATTGCTCTGAGTGACATAACCTTTTTGTTTTTGATATATTGTCAATACTTGATTTGAAAATACCCTATCATTAAAGAGCGACTACATACTACATGCAGATTGAATCGATCGGCTTCTTTCTCGGAATGTATGTCTGCGTATAATGTCATTCTTCAAAGTGACTAAAACGTTAAAGTTGGTCACTCTCTCAAAAACAAAATACGCGGTGAGCAGCATATTTTCATATGATTTTAATACCCTTCGTCGACGGAATGTTCCAGTGCGACCCAGGAAATTTCCATTTGATGATAATAATATGTAATATGTTTTAAAATAAATCTGTATTTGAAAAATTGCCTTTAAATTTGAAAACAGTATTTAAAATTAATAAAATCAAATAGCAAAGTGGCGCCACTCTGTATGTGCGGCTTGGGTTGAACTAAAATCTGTTGTAAATTTTACTGCAGCACTTATGTTAAGTTAATTTGTGAAAAGTTAACTTGATTTAATGTGATCAGTAATGAATACACAAATATTGTTTTGTAAAATTGTATTGTTGCATTGATGTGGTCACTACTTAAAACGTTCATTAAATGTCAGGCGTTCGAAATTTGGTGTCGGTCTTCCCATAAAATTCGTTCATCAAATTGTTAAAGAACTGAATTCAAAATGAAGAATAAACAGTTCACGGAACTTAGGCGACACATCGAGGAACTCGATAAGAAAATTCACAATTTGAAAAAGTTGCGCTTGAAATACATTCACATGCAGGCTAAAAAGGAAGACAACGAAGCAAAAGCAATAATTCTGAAAGAAGGAGGCGACTACTATTGACTGGAGCAGACTAATATAACTAAAGTGAAATGTACAACGACAATAAAATATCCTGAATTCTGGCAATTTTTGTATTTACGACAGTGTTTGGGTTATTACACGGAGGACCCTTTGGGACATTCGGACATTGAATCTGAGGGGTCCTTGCGATATTACTGCTTATTAATGACTATTTCCATTAACAGTGATGTTGAACATTAAACTTCCTCCAAAACTAGAGAAAATAGTCTTTACACTACTTTCATAATAAACGGTCCAAAAAGATCCCTAAAGTTTTCAACAGCTTAAACCATCTTAATTTTATCTAATAAATCAATTTGCCCTAATATTTGCTATAATCAATATGCTTTAAATTATTAAACGGACTACTAAGTTTACTATGGGGGCAAACCAACTTTCTGTGTCTTTACTCCCAGAACATTCGAGAACAAAAACAGTGCAATGCATATGATTCAAACATTTCAACCAACAAAATTTGGTGAAATTTGTATTTTCTTAGCACTTAACTTTCGACAAATATATTACATCAAGTTGTTGAAATGATGTGATTTTAATTAACTTCAAAACTTATTACCAAGGAATATAAACCGAAAACTAAAACTTTTAAACTTCAGAAAACTAATTCCACAATATTATGTGTAATCATAATTATTCTAATATATTTAATGTTCCAGACTCTTAAACATGAAGAAAATGAAGCAGTTCTTATCTTATTTTCTACTACTAGTCATCGCCGCCGAGAAAAACTTTCTTGAGGCGGCGCCAACTTCCCTTATATCTACATCTTCTCATCCATCGCCTCAACCATCATATCAAAAAGGTAATTTATCTTCAATCTTTCCCTCTTTGTAAAGTTTTGCGGCTTTTGTTATGAAACTTTTGATATGGATTTTCCAATTTCCACGAATCGTTTCGAATCCGACATTGCAATACGTTTTGCTATCGTATATCAAAAATGGTGTATTATCATTCGTTACTAGGATTCCTGAAAACCCAAATTGCGGTTTTCAGTTTTCAACAGTAAAAACCGGTGTTTCTGGGTCAACTTTTAAGATATTAAGGTAATTTCCTGATATTTCCATGAAAATTAAACCAAATTTGAATATTTGAATATGTGTATTGTTCCCGCTCCATTAGACTGACGATTGACAGTCGACGGGTAGACTTGCCAGAAAACAAAGTTCGTATTTCAATATAAAGTTGCGTGTATAACTTTATAGAAAAACAGCAAACCCCAGTTTTTGGCATCTGTTAAATGGTTTTCCATTTATAAAGAAAACCGAGATTTTGCGCTGAGAACTTCTTAGGAAATCCAGTTTATATTCAATTATATTAAATCGTAAATTAGTTTTTTCAGCTCAGTTTTTGGATTTCGATTTTGCACCGAAGCCTGATTCGGAAACACTACTCGTGATATTCTTTCAAAGTTGCATTACATTGGTAAAGAGAAGAATAGCTCTTAAATAAAATACTAAAAAGCTGAAAAGGCACTAAGTTGTTAACTTGTTAACAACTGAGTTCTAAGTAAAGCAGGTTATTATCCTGAATTATGTATCACATGCTACATTACGGATACATAGCTCCCGCCTGTATTTACACTGCACTCTAACGCAATGCCTGTTACCTAGATACCTGCCCATAGCTCTGTTGGCAGCGTAATTTAATTAATTTATTAAACTTGTTGAGGGCTTAATTACGGACGCTGTACTAGAGCTTCGCCAGCCGGTTAGGTAATAAATAGCCAATTAGGAAGAGAAATACCGGGCATATATTTAATTATGCGAGAGCTTAATGGCGCAATTTCTAAGATTTCCCATTTAGATGGGATGGAAATTGCGATACGATTACTTGCTTTTCGCTAGATAAGCTTTTTTCAGCGCATTTGATGCTTATGCAAACTCGATTTTAATTTCACGTACATCCTTGGAGCGTGGCTAATTTAAATGAACAGAATTTAAATGACCAATTGCAAAGAAGTTAGCAGAGTATTTCGTAATTTGCAGCTTGTGAAATTTATTGGAGCTATCTAGATTTCTTCAGAGTAGATGCATTTATGTTAGGTTTTATTTTGGAAAATTGAGTAAACCTTTCTAGTTGTGGCAATATTTCAATATTGTTTCTATACACTGTTTCATAGTTTCTATTCAGTTCAGCTTAAAATTAAGATTAAAGGAAGCTGTATAGAATTAAAAGTCATATCTAATTGTCAGTATCGTCTTTGATCGGTTTAGTCGGCTTTAAGTTTAGATTATGTTCTTCAACACTATTCAAAATATTGATGTACGTTGATGTATTGATATATAATTTGGTAATTTAGTGTGACGTTGAATTTACATATTTCAGAGCAAGAATTGCAAGTATTTTTCATAGCTCGTTCACACAACTTCTATCATACATTTAATTTTGAACGATTTGAGACAGACTAGCATTGATAAATCCAAGAAGAACATGTAATCATTTAGCAAAGAAATTAGTTAATCGATATTCAAACTTAACGCGGAAAAAATTTGAAGCTCCTGGCCGGAATCGAACCGGCAACCTTTGGAATGCATAATTGTTACAATAGATGTAAAAAAAGCATTTAACTCGCCTTCTTACCAGGCCATCGTAAATGAGCTCGAGAAACGCAAATTTCAGGCATATTTAATATCAGCCATTCGGTCTTACCTCACTGATCGCACTCTTAGGGTGGCTGAGGAGAGGGATGTTCCATTAACTAGAGGCGTACCGCAAGGATCAGTGTTTTGGGCCCTTGGTTCTGGAACTTGGCTTACGACCCGGTACTCGATTTACCATATTCTCAGTGTATAAGACCTATTGGTTTCGCGGACGACATCGTGTTGGTTGGAACAAACCCAAACCGAGCAATGCTTCTTGCTAGATTAAACAGGGCCATTGAACTTGTCCAAGTCTGGATGAGGACTAGTGGCTTGGCACTCGGTCCGTAGAAGACAGAAGCGACATGGCTCTCCACTAGGCGAAAAGGGCGCGTAGGCGATGAATACATCACAGTATCAGGTAATAAAATCCCCATAGGTAAAGCAGTAAAGTACCTGGGAGTAATGCTGGAGGCAGGAACCAGATGGAATAAGCAGTTAACTTATGCCACAATAAAAGCAAGGGACGCCTCTCAGAAAATAGCGAAGATTCTTCCCAACTGGGGTAGTTGCGGGGCGACTGTGGTGATTTCGAAGCTACCATACGTCGCACCAGCATGGGCGGCCTGTATTATACCTGCCAGAAACAGGGTCAAACTGAGGAGAGCCCTTAGGGGAAGTTGCCTGCGGATAGCCAGAGCCTACCAGACCGTCTCT
>JAODAC010036508.1:0-13047 GCA_027575185.1 Mimaenictus wilsoni
TATATCGTTTTGTCATTTCACTGACATAACCGTCATCTGTTTAACATGATTTAAACTTAAACAAAGTGCTCCAAAAGTGTATCATAAATTCCCCCAAAAACATTAGGCAACATTGTCCAATTTTATTCATACCATGTTTTCCGAGTATCTTTTCTTAAATCATTTTTTAAGTCTTTCCTTATTTTTTAATGTTTCAATGTCACATGATCCCTATAACATCCTTCCGATGACATTCCCCTTCATTTTTTCTTGCAGCATATAAACAACTTTATGCCATTTTTTTCGCTTTTTCCCAATTTAAATTCTTCGCAGAAAAAAGCGGGCCACAATTTATAGCCCTGAACTCACTCGATCTGATCGCCTCGCTCCTCAATGGTTTCTTTCACGAAGCCTATGCTTTTTTTCAAAGCTAATTAAGTCGAAGCGTCGACTCGCGTTTCCAACTAATTATAACCGACAACAAATCGTTAGAGTCGAGGATGAGTCGAACTAATTTCGAGAAAATTTCATTAAGCTGCAGTAAATTTCGGCGGCTTCGGTCGTGTGAACACGATTATCCAACATCTTAATTGATGACGGCATTAATAATAATAATATTATTTTTATATCTGGTATCTGGCTGGTATTATATATTTTCACTATCTTGATGCGCGTCTGCTGAGAGAGGAAAAAGACATTTTTAACAAGCGTGTTGACATCCGTGTAATTAATTAATGCTGTATTTTTAATCATGTCATATTTTATGTGACACTAATATTTCATCGTTGCGTTTTCAAAAATTGAATAAATCATTCAATTTTTAAAACGTAAATTCAGAAATTAATTTATTTTGGGTTAGGTTAAGTATATTAAAATTAAAAACACTAGTTAGACAGTTAATGCCTAATCAATTTTTGTGCTTTTGTTTGTGCAGAATTTGCATTTTTTCTTGTTTTAATTTATACTGGTTTTAATGCCTTAAACTCGTTGTTTTATATACTATTTAGTACATCAATTTCAGTCAGATCCTAAGAATACTCAATATGTCAAGAAAATTAGATTAGAATAACGCTCTAAGAAGCCTCTATAAAACCTAACAAAGTTTCTTTGTTAGTAAATGTACTCTTTCTAACAATTTCAGGGATAATTAGGCTTAAAAAATGCCACACATCAAAGCACTATCAAATTTGTCTCCAAACGTCAACCGCCCCTGAAGACTAATTGCCAGCAACACGATACCCCACGTTTTTTAGCTACCGTTTTTTAGAATGTAAATGTCACCCCCGAATACCACACCACGACAACGCAACGCAGAGCTTTTTCATTAATCACGACCCCGAAACTTCCGTCATCCTCGTCGATACCATTAAAAAGTCCTCTACCTAAAAAAATGTGCATCATAACCTAAATGAGCTTCATAACCTCTATATACACATCCTAAACCTCTCTACACAAATCAAACCTAGCTTGAGCCGTCAAAATCCATTTGAAACACATCAGAAATATCTTCAAAACATGAAAACCTCTGTAAAACACTAAAAATCTCCTTAGACACATCACAAATCCCTTAAACACATCAAAAATCCCTTAAAACTTTAAAAACCTTCTTAAAACACCAAAAACCTCCTAGAACAGATCTAAAAACTTCTTAATATATCAAAATTCTCCTTAAACACATCAAAAACCTCCTTAAAACACCAATACCTCCTTAAACACATCAAAAATCTCGTTTCTAACATGAAAAATCCCATAAGCACAACAAAGCTCTCCTAAAAAAACACCAAAAATCTCCGTAAACACATCACAATTCCCTTAAACACATCAAACATTCTTTAAGAACATTAAGAACCTTTTAAAACACCAAAAACCTCCTAGAACAGATCAAAATACTCCTTAATACATCAAAATTCTCCTTAAACACATCAAAAACCTCCTTAAAACACTAATACCTCCTTAAACACATCAAAAAATCTCGTTTCTAACATGAAAAATCCCATAAATACAACAAAGCTCTCCTAAAAAACACCAAAAATCTCCTTAAACACATCACAATTCCCTTAAACACAACAAAAACCACCTTAAAACACCAAAACCCCCTTAAACACATCAAAAATCTCCTTTCTAACATGAAAAATACAATAAACACAACAAAGCTCTCCTAAAAAACATCAAAAATCTCCTTAAACACATCACAATTCCCTTAAACACATCAACAATTCTTTAAATACATTAAAAACCTTCTTAAAACACCAAAAACCTCCTACAACATATCTAAATTCTCCTTAATACATCAAAAATCTTCTTAAACACATCAAAAACCTCCTAAAAACAAACCGGCAACCTTTTCTAAAAACTTTTTTGCTCATAACCCCTTAAAAAATGCAATATTTTATAAACTCGTTGAACTTGTCTCGTTTAATCGGATGTGAGCTTCCCAAAAAAGAGAAGTAGACTAACAAGCTCAAGGTGTGTTCATTAGTTCGCACCATGTCTATAATTACGTTCTTAACGTCGGATTACTATGCATGTAAAATCACGCGCCATTAAAAGCGAAGCCACACTAAATTATACTTTACATAACCTATTTTTACAGCTATATACAAAGAATTTAACGCTTAGTAAGGCAAACTAATGTGTCACACAGTGGATAAATATGCGACAATAAATTAACGAATCCATTTGGTATGATGGATTAGTTCCACTTTCCTACATTTCTCCGTCGGTGTCGGTCGTAGTGCGTTTTTTCCTCTTTTGCCAAAGCCATTCCTCATTTCTGCAGGATTGAATTTCAAGCTTTTGCCCGCTGCGTGAGCATCAGCACGCTTGTAGATCATAAACGGCTGACATTGTCACAGATGAATACGAGAGTCGCACATGCTTCAACCCATTTGTCATTTTCGAACGAAAATATTGTATTTGCTTGCCGTGTGCATTTAAGTTACACTCTTGGTTATAAATACAAAGTGCGTGGCTGCGTGGAAGTAGTTTGTCATACGCCAGCTCTGACTTAACCAACTCTGACTTAACCTGAGCGAGTTTTATTCTTGCTTTAATGATGCGACGACGAGTCATTTACAATGTACACATGTACACGCAAACTGCGCTTAGTTAACCACTGCAAAAGTATCACGACATTCATGCGATGCTTTAATAAAATTTTCCATGATGGATTAACTCATGCCCGTTTTCTTATTCTATTTTGTTTTCAACTTTCGAGCGAACATCTGCGCTTCTAGGAGCATAAAATGGATGAAGAAGATGAAATTATGAAATACGAAGAGTTTTGATGGATTTGTGCAGAGAGCACATACAAGCTTTTACTGGTTTACCAGCGATATTTATTAATTGTGGGCAATAAATTGAGAATTTGATATGGTAGGGCCATCTGTGGAGTGTTTTGTTAAGTTTGTTTAAGAGTTTTCAGCTATTTTGGAAGTATAAGTATAAATAAATGTTCCACGGTTCTTAAGCGATATTTAATAATTATTTGTAATATATTTAGGGTTTTTGATGTTGTAAAGTCATCTATGGAGTGTTTTGTCAACTTTAATAAAAGCTTTCAACAATATTTACATGTTTTGAGAAAGAAAAGGAATATTAAATGAAATAATGTTAGATATTTGATAACTGGTATTTTTGACAGTTTTTAAGCGAAATCTAGTAACTATGATAATTCATTTAAGTTTTGTCGTTGTAGAGCCATCTATGGGGAGTTTTGTTCACTTTTTGTGAAGAGCTTTCAGCCATTTTATTCTATTGTAAAGAAGGATATGAATACTATGGGATATAATAAAGTGTATGTGTTTAATCGAGGTATAAATAAATTTTCTAAAGTTTTTAAGAGATGTTTTTAACGATGGTTTTGATGTTTTTAGTTTTTTCCCATTTTTAAGACATATTTTGTAGATGTGAGTAGTGAATTTAGATTGGTAGAATTGGTAGATTGGTAGATTGGTTAGAATTTAGATTGGTAGGAAATATTTTGTTAACGTAATTGAAGACCTTTTAAACTTCTTGTATATTTTTATATATTATTGATTTTTTTTTGATTTTACCGAGCATCGACTGCTATGGCCATTAGCTCTATTCAATTCTTTTTCAATGTAATTAGTCATATTAGAGGCTAACACTATTGATAAGAAGAAAGTGAATTCTTCTAATATACATCCCCACCGAGAATCGAACTCGGGACGTCATGGTCAGTGGTCATCGACCATACCACTGCGCCACTTGGCTGGACTATTGAATATTTATTAAAGAATATAAAGAATATTAAAGACATAGTACATTGTTACTGGGAACAGAAATCGATTTTCCAAGTTTTGTACTTAATTTTAAACAATAGACATACTATGCCATCTACCTGTAACGTCACTAACTTGCAATGAGTAGCACTCAGCCATTATTGTCTCGAAAACTTTGATTTCTTTGATTAAACAGACATAACTTATGTTTAATTTCTTAGAATAAGACTTGAAATTGTTTTTTGCTAATTTTAGATGTACGTTTCATTAGAAGTACATTTATTTATATCGCCATCTATTGTGAAACCAAAAAAAAAATAAAAACTGTTGAAAATGAAGTGAATTATCGATCGTCGCTTTGAAAATGTTGGGAAAATCAAGGGGTCTAATTGTAATTACGCATGAAATAAGATGCATGAGCAGACACACAGCCGGTCGATGTATTCGGTAGACGCGTTCGCCCAATTTGATTACAATAATTACAGGCGGGCCAGTAGTTCGTAACTAATAACCAAGTGCAAGCACTTTTTTCGGCGGGCAATTTATTAGCTTGGAAATTAAACGAAAGTCGAAAATATCCAGCCCACACGGCATCGAAGGCTTCGAAGCGTACGTGTTTTGTCTATCTATGAATTGGTGTATTGATGGGTTCGGGTCGGTTTCGTCGCTCCTCGAAATTGGTAGACAAATCCGAAATATACGCAGCCAAACAGCGACGCAGCGGCGTATGTAATAATAAATAATCGCGCGCATTGGTCGGACATTGGTCGGACCCCGTCTACCAAATAATTGTGGGTTAATTAGTGGGTTTCGGGTGCGGCTTATTCGAACATACGTATGGGTTTTACGAAGACTGAGTTTGGTCCGTTATTTACGATGGGTAAAAATTGTCATTAGATGGATAATGAAACGTGGATAATAAAACCTTGAGCAGATGGAATCTGCTTTTGTTAATTTTTAAGGTTAAAGATGATCATAATAAAATTTTGTGAAAATCACATGACTTTGGGCAACCTATATAACATAATTTACAGGATATGGTTAATAGTTAAGTTGCCTATCTTAGCATCAAGCAAATCAATTAAAATTTTAATTTTTAAAGGTTTAAACAATAAGAAATCTAAAGTAATGGAGATTTTCCACTAAATAAATAGACGTGTATGGTCCAAAGTGATGTTTCTGATAGATTTAAACATCCATCTTAACGGGCGTGCGAATGATTTTGATAAATTTATAGCGTGTGTCTTCCCATCAGTCGCGCCGAGTGCCACGCGACACACATCGGAAATCCCGGTTTCGCCCGTCGATCAGCAGGAAGTACGTGACAAACATACGACCGAGGCAGGGAGCGCGCGGGACACACACCGGGTCTGTCACAGCCACCCTGTGACGTCGAACAATACGCTGTTACCCCAACAACGACGGCGTGCAAATTACACCCCGGCCTGCCTGCTACCACCGGCACCGGCTACAATAATCCCCTTTTATCGAGGGATGTGGATTAGCCACGCTCATATAATGCTCCATCAACTCACCAACACCTCGACAAATGTGAAACGAGCCTCGTTGATACCCCTTAATACAAAGACCATCAAAAATAGGCGACAATCCGTCAAATGTCGAGGACTAGCTGTTTTAACCTAAAAAAACAACCTAAATAAATAAATAAGATGAAGTTAAGATTGAAGGAATGGGATTGAAATTTCAATATTTTTAGTTTAACATAAATTTAACCTAAAACGCACTAAACTGCAAAATGTATGCAACTCACTTTACAACCTGTTTATCCACATGTATGCAACTCATTAAACTCTAAATTTTTCGACAGTATCGTCACCCTCAATCACCCTATTTTTTTTATCAAATAAATTCAATTTTTACAAACATTTAACACGCTCCCACATAAAATTCCAGTCGCGTACCTAAATAAATCACTCTCAGCATCCGATTTTTATTACGGATTATTTTTATGAGGGTTTTACAAAGTTTTGTACAAGATACGATGATAAATATCGGTGTAGTTTGCGAAAAACTCGCACAAATCAACAGCAATGAATGCCGACCGCGCGGATTTATCACCGGGCTGATGATAAATGGCGAAAAATTTGCATTGTACGGCTGGAAGCATTTGTCAATCCGGCGGTTTGCACGCATCAATGGACTCTCGGGGGGTGCCCACCTATGAAGCCGCATAATACGCGCACAAAACGCCTTTTGATAGCACAATCTCGCATTATCATCCTCTTCGGTGCGGCGCTCATTCAACTTTTCGACTCTGCCCCACAATACCAACCGACCGA
The DNA here is from genome assembly GCA_027575185.1 of Mimaenictus wilsoni. Classification (NCBI taxonomy): domain Eukaryota; kingdom Metazoa; phylum Arthropoda; class Insecta; order Coleoptera; family Staphylinidae; genus Mimaenictus; species Mimaenictus wilsoni. The sequence goes on from JAODAC010036508.1 coordinate 6,524, forward strand.
CCATTGGCACTAGCCATTCAGATCATTTCTCTTCTCGTTGTAGAGAGGAGATTTACTACGCAAGTTTGTTTTGGGTTTGTTTGTTCTCTTGCTTTTGTTCAGCTTCGGGAGTCAAGTGGGTTATATATCGATGATTGGTGATTCTACAAGTAGATTTTCGTGTTTATACACACGTACTAACATGGTTTTGGTTTCTATGAATGAACTACACACTCCTAGATGTTCCCAAAAGACCTCTAAAGTTGTAAAATGGCTTCTAAGTTCTCAAAGATTTGAAGAATTTCGTTTTATTTGTTGTGGGACAAACAAATATTTGTCAATGCTTGAATTTAGAGTAAACTGGTCTAAATGATGGTCTAAGAAGTTAAGTTTGTATGATTTGTATGGTATCTTTGTGAAAATTTTAGGTTTAGTTGGTATTATATGCGAAATGGCTCATTACTTATTCAAAGTTATTCATACAATGTAAAGTGTGTTCATCATAGATGGCACCACTTGAGCAAATGTAGTTAAGGTTGCCTACTTATATGACGTCCCTCTATGACTCTATGACGTTCTTGAAATGTAGGTTATTTAGGTAGTGTTTGAAACTAGACCTTTGTTAATAAAACATTGTATATTTTGTTTAAAAATTTAGAAACCTCAGAAAATCTGCATCAATTTTAAGAATATAGATTGGCTTATATTGAAAAGTAGTATAGGCAACTCAAATATCAACAATGCCATCAAAATTTAAATAGGCTTTAATCTTCAGGTTGCCTATAGTTATTTTCTTGTGTAACTTTGTGATATATGGATTGTCTAGGTTGTCTGTCAAGTAGACTTTTGTTATTACGTCAAATAAACATAATTTTCAGTGTTTTTACCGTTTCTATGGTTTCTACTGTCTCTAACATTTCGAAAATTATATACTAAACAAAATGGTTGCCAAACAAGTAGTTAAGGTTGTGTATTGTGTACTGTATCTTTGTCAAAGTCGTAGTTTTAACCGGCATTTGGTACAAAATAATAAAATTATATTATTTCAACATACTAAATCCAAGTTTAATCCAAAAACAATACGATAAAAACCCATCTCTTAACATACTTGATTGTGAACGTGAATTTAAGGAAAAATTAGTGTAATAAAACGCTCGTTGCACTAATACCACACCGAAAACGCCGTTCGTGGCCGAACAAAGTACGCAATTAACAAGCAGCTTAAATTAGAGACTACGCGTGGATTAGTATGCAAATTTCGGAGCGAAACTTTCAAACTACCGGGGCCCAAATGAAAATAGTCTCGAGGAAAACTTCCACATCTACCTAGGCTCTAAGTAGACGCCAAAGACGAGTTCAAGACGTTGGCATAATTCGAGTTGTATAATTTCAGATTCGTGCGCCGAAACCTATTAAAACGTTTTCGCTCCCAAACTTGTTATTAATAACAATTAGCTCGTAGTCGAGAGATTTTATACAAACACATGTATTACACGCTATTAACCGCCAACTTGGTTGGCGTTCTTTTGGGATTCTAAAAAAGAAAATTTACGATTAATAACAGTTTGAAAAGCAGTACGTAAAAGCAGTAGTAGTAAAGAAAGGAATACTAAATAGTGGTTAATAAAATAAAATGCCAAATAATTCTCCAGTGGGCGTGATTTGGAGATTAGTTATTGGGTATTATGTCGGCCTAAAGCACGATAAATCAGAAAATATTTGTCTACCAGCGAGCACGGGTGTCTATTGTCGCTGTAAAAATTGCATTCGTCTCTACGAAATGCTACGGTACTGATGTATCCATCGTGTAATAAACATTCCAGGTGTACGCAATGTTCACACCTCCTCTGCCATTGTCCCGTACCCTTCAATGTGAATGAGGATACACTTTTTTCATCCCTCTTTTATCCCTCGTTGTGCGTAAATGGGAGGTGGCTGCGCCAAACCTCTGGAATTACACGATTTGATACACACACTCCCGGTACCTTTGTATCATCGTGCTTTCATAGACATTTTTTTCGAAGGGGGATTTGCACGGGGTGGGTTTTGCGCCCATCGAAGGGCGGTTTCGGTTGCATACCATGATAAATGTTTTAAAAGTGGACTTGTACATGGTCTCCATTATTAGACGGGTTTTTCCTAATGGAAATAAAGGCTAGGAAAATAGGAAAATATAGAGGAAGATGTAGGAAAGGGCAGTGGTGGCGAACTTCTGAAAAATTCAAAAATATGGGTTTCACTAAAATTGAGAGAATTTGAATTCTTAGAGAATATCATCACCTTTAAAGAATATTAAGCGAATTGAAGGTTTCTGAGGGGTCTCATTAAAAAATAAGGGGTCCCCTGAAATTTGGAGAATTTGAATTCTTACAGAAAAGGAGGGGGACTGTCTTTTGGCTTGTAATTTTTAAGAGGAAACAATTATGGAAACTAAAAATGTCACGTTAAGAGCAAATTATACATGTTAAATCATCTTTAAATGCATTAAATACACAAGTATTCCAAGTAATTCAAGTAAAAGTGGAAAATATGGGGTCCTCTATAACTGGAAGAATTTGAATTCCCAGAGAATATGATCATAGAAAGAATAGAAAATGAATTTTTTTTTGAAGGCCCCGTCATTACAAAATAGGGGATCCCCTAAAATTTGGAGAATTTAAATTCTTACAGAAGTTGTCCTCCGAAACTAATATAGTGAACTGATAGAAAAGTTCAGAGGGTACCGCCCCCGCTTCTGTCTGTTAGCTTGTAATTTTTAGGTGGAAACAATCCACGTTAAATACGTTAGACACGTTATATACGTTAAATCCCCTTTAAATGCGTTAAATTCGAAGCAATGCAAATAAAATTCATGAAATGTAAACGTAAACGTTGAGTAAAAAATTCAAGAAATTAAGGGATCCACTAAAATTTATTTGTGTAAGAAAAAAACACTGATGGAAAGTTTTCGAGGAACCCCTCTCCCCTTGAAAATTAGGCGGTCCTCTAAAATATTACAATGGTCTTAAATATTTCTTTTAAGTTCCAAGTTATATTTGCAGCTTTAAAAATTTCATGAAAAACAGGTGCGCCACCTCTGAATTTTTTATTCTTAAATCAAATTATATAGCAATATATCATTCTTACAATTCTTAGAAAAAATCAAAATATGAAGTATTATTTGTTGATTTGTGGCGGTCAATCCATTGCCGCACAAACAAGAATAAACATCAACAATCCTTAATCACTATCCGCATCGACAAACCTTTATCAGCATCCGCCGAAGTTTTAATCGATTCGAGACTAAGCAGCACTTCTACAGGTATATGTAGTCGACAATTCGTCACCAAAAACCAGTCAATCCAAGAATCTTCAATCCAAGTCTTCACCTGGTGGCCATCGCCAAAAACGAATCCACCATCATCTAGACTCAGTCAGTCCGAGGCTAGTTCACCAGTTCGACGCCGAAGTTCACCAACAGCGAGCCCGACACCAGCTGCCGCCACCAGAGAGTTCTCCACCGTCTACTCTGACGCCAGCATCCGCCACCAACGATTTCGCCACCGGCCTTCGTCATCTGCGACTCCGCCTGCTGCCTCCCAGGATCTCCACGCTAATCTCCTTCATTTCTATATCTTTTGGTACATATATTGTGGTACCAAATAAAATCCCATAGATTTACTCTAACTTAACATAGAATAATTTCATTTAACATTTTAAAAGTAGAAATAACAAAATAAAATCGCCAACAAAATAATTTCTTAATATTTTTGAAAACTTCAAAGAATCTACCATCCGCCACTACCATATGTCCACTAAACAATACAAGTTGACCACATCCTGGTCATGCAACAAGCACTATATGTATAAGCATTAATCATGTCTTAATCACACTTTCAACATATGTTAAAAACGCACAACAGAGACGAAAACAAGCACGCAAAAAAGAAACATCTCTTTACAAAAAAAAATACAAAAACCCTCTCCAACATGCTGCGGTTTAGTCAAATTTTCACCCAAAAGAAAACTCGATAAATGTGTCAAACATATGTCAAATTACCGTCAAAGAAATCGAAATTTAGGTCAGCCTTATTACCTACACAACCTTAAAATTACCTCAAATTATCCTTGCCTGAATTACTATGAAGCGTTAATAAAAACATTAAGAAAAACATAAACTTTATTATCTATAACTAATGTTTTTTTGCTCTTTCTTCTATAGCAAGACTTGCTAGATTATGCTTATGATAGGTTGTAAATATTGATGACCTGCAGTATTAATTACTAATTAAAAACCGCAATTAATTAATTCGCTGTCTATATATTTTCGGTGCGTGTCAAGAGCGCATTAATTAATCGCAAAAATCCCACATGATTCCCTGGCATGCCATCATTGAATTGAATGGGATACAATGCATTCGAAATGAAGACATTAATAATAATTAAGAGTTTAATTTGATTAATTTGACGCCGCTCGGTATGCGCTAGGCATATATAATATAGGAGATTAAGCAGAGGCAAGGCAAATAGGTAAAAACTTGTCTAGTACAGGGGTGGCGAATCTTTCTTTAAACGTATTAAACTTATATGAAATATAAATTCCGGTATATTACAAAACAGGCGGCCCACCCGGGTGGCTTAGTGGGTAACACCTGGGCGTATAACGCCAGCGGACGAGGTTCGAGTCCTCGGGGCGGGCACCACACAGTGTGATTATTATTCACTCACTACTTCACACATTCACCCACCCACCCACACACACACACATTACTTCAAACATTCAACTTCAAACAATCAACTGCAAATATTAAGACTTCACCCACCAATCTACAGACATCTGTAACTCACTAGAAGAACTACAATCTGCTGTTGTTGATTGTACACCAAAAATTCACACCAACTCCAAAAAAATGTATAAAAACCCTTACATTTATGAATTGTAAACAAAAAGAGATAACAAAAATAACTAGAACATATCAAAGTCAAAGTCGGAAAGACTCACAGAGGTCGATAGACGTTAAAATATGTGATATTATTATTATACAACAGGTTTAACAGTGAAATCTGCATAAAATTAAGGTGAGAGTAATTTTAAGGAAGAGCGTCCATGGTAGTTGAGTCTAATAACGGTGATGATTTCACTGACAATTTTCGGCAGTTATAATGAGTTATCGATTCTAAGGAATCAAATTTCTTCCTCCAATCCACATCAGACTCCAAGTAACAGCTGAAGCATAGATACAAAAAGAGCAAGGGCACAGGACAGATGCGAGCCCTTCTCTGGACGATATTCATGGAAAATTGCAGGAGGAATGCAGCAAAGCGACCTGGGAAAGGTGAACCAGACATAGGGAAATGACAAGATGGATGTCGCAGTTCTTAGCAGCACATGGATGCCTTAGGGAGTATATCTCTTCAAAATTAAAAAAAAAACGCGCCATTCCTGAATGCGGATACTGCGGGGACGAAAACACAGTATACGGAGCATACTGTATTCCAATATCATCACTGGAACAGCGCACGAAAGGTCTTGCAAAAATTGATGGGCCAGAAAGTAACTGTCGATAGTATCGTTACACTGATCATTAACCACGAGCATTGCTGGAAAGCGGTAGATAACTATATCTACGAAGTTCTCCGACCAAATCAAATTCAGGAAAGCATGCCTGATCAGTGTACCGGGTACTTGATGTAACAGCCCTAGCCCCTGATATACCAAACTGGCAGTCCGGGGGAGAGGGGGAGGGATTTTTTTACTGAAACTGATAGGCGCACACAACCGTGCAGATCACTACACTGCCCTATCTATTTGTTAAAGCCATTTGTCCTGGTTAGATATACGCCTGCATTGCCTTAAAAAATAGTCAAATGATAAACTGTCCAAGAAGTTTGAAGAAATTTTCACGCTGAATCGATTAGCGCATGATTTATAATCCTAACAATACGGGAAATACGAAAAAAACAAGAAAAACTTAAAGCTCGACATTTCTCGGAAATCGGGAAATTCTATAAAATGCAGATTAGAAAATAATAATAATAATAAATATATTTTATTGGCTATCGACCTTTAAGGTCTTTCCGCCGAGAATATACATTTTGTTTTTTACAAATTTGTTTTATTAATTTGTAAAAAACAAATGAATTATATAATTGTATAAATGAAAAATTTAAATTACAAACAAACAAAAAGAAAATAAAAATAAATGGACATAAACCTTTAATAGAGACGTTTAATAGAAATTAAACAGTATTTCTAATTTATATTGTAGTAATGGTGGTATCCTCTACACCAAGTGAAGGAATTTTGAATATATGTGGATTTGGGATGGTGGATCGTATGCAAACGTCATTTACAATTGCAAAGTTTGGTCTTTTCATTTTGAATTTCTCCTACAATTCAAGATAACGATGTTCTATGGGGAGTATAGCACATTTTTCGTAAAGCAATGTGTTTGGGGGATTATGTAAATGATTTCTGGAATGCCTAAATTTAGTAATGATTCTAAGCGAAGTTGTCTCCGCAGTACTTATTTTCTTTAGGGAGGTTTTATTAGTATTAGCCATTA
>JAODAC010036519.1:0-13046 GCA_027575185.1 Mimaenictus wilsoni
TAATAGGTGGCCATGACGACCAAGAGAAAAGTACGTGCGTTAATGCGAATAGCTTGAAGGATGAATGCAAAGTGGCAAGCCTCATCGAGAAGGTGCAGATTTACCTGGAACGCACCAATGTGCAGTCGGAGTTGTGTCGCATTTATTTGCGCAAGATCGAGCACTTATACTACAAATTTGACCCACGCGTCCTCCAACAGAAGCAGGGAGCAGTTGGCAAGGAAGTAATCACCTCCGTGCAGGAAATGGAGAAACTTTGTCGTTACATTTACGCTAAAGACGGAACAGATCGTCTTCGTACGAGAGCTATCCTCTCTCATATTTATCATCACGCGCTGCATGATAACTGGTTCCAAGCCAGGGATTTGGTTCTCATGTCGCATCTTCAGGAGACTATTCATCATTCCGATCCTAGTACTCAGGTATGAATTTTGTATTGATTTCAAAGCTATCAGGTGGACCTAAATGTACTCCAATATCTATATTTTAGCGCATATATCGAAAAAGTGTTTAAATGTGTTCATACAACTTATTTTCACAGAAAATGCATTTGTACACATCTAGTGATCGATAGCTGCAATGGTTCGGGAATTAACACGTGATATCTGAAGTTTTTGAAAAACGTGTTTATATTGTTTTAATTGCAATTGATGGAATTATTAATGTACATTTATTTACTTACATAACTGAAATGTTTTCTTTGTTTTCTAGATTTTGTATAACAGAACAATGGCACACCTCGGTCTCTGCGCCTTCCGCCATGCGAACATCAAAGATGCGCACAACTGTCTCGTGGATCTGATGATGACTGGTAAGCCAAAGGAGCTTCTCGCCCAAGGTCTTCTCCCTCAACGTCAGCACGAGCGTAGCAAGGAGCAGGAGAAAATCGAAAAGCAACGCCAGATGCCCTTCCACATGCACATCAACCTCGAGCTACTGGAATGCGTCTACCTGGTATCAGCAATGCTCATCGAGATCCCCTATATGGCTGCCCACGAATTCGACGCCCGCCGACGAATGATCTCGAAGACATTCTACCAGCAACTTCGTTCCTCCGAACGCCAAAGCCTTGTCGGACCACCTGAAAGTATGCGCGAACATGTTGTGGCAGCTGCGAAAGCGATGCGTAATGGCCACTGGGCCGCCTGCAACGGGTACATCATCAACGAGAAGATGAACGCCAAGGTATGGGATCTTTTCTACCAAGCTAGCGTCGTCCGCGAGATGCTCACACGACTCATCAAAGAAGAAGCTCTAAGAACGTACCTCTTCACCTACTCGCACGTTTACGACTCTATTTCGATGGCCACGCTTGCTGATATGTTCGAAATGGAGAAATCCAACGTGCATTCGATAATTTCGAAGATGATTATCAACGAGGAGTTGATGGCGTCTTTGGATGATCCGACGCAGACAGTGGTAATGCATCGCAGTGAGCCGTCGCGTTTGCAGAGCTTGGCGATGCAGCTGGCGGATAAGATTAACAACTTTGTCGATTCGAACGAGAGGATTTTGGAGACGAAGCAAGGCAACTTCTTCCTGCGTGGTGCGAATCAAGGCAACTTCCGCGGAGATAGGCAGAATTATCGCAATAATCAGGAGTGGAATCGCCAACGGCGTGATCGTGGGGATCGTAATCATCGCGACAATCGACGTGGTGATGATGATAGAGATAATCATCGTGATGGTGGACACAGGGACGGGCATCGGGAGCGTCGTGAGAATAACTACCGCGATAGGGATAATTAGTTTAGCGATTTTTATTCCAGTACTTTCTTGAACGATCCTTCATACAATATCTGACACGCCTCGTGTGCTTATTTTCGATTTGTACATGAAATTCATCTTTGTATTAACCATTAAATTGGTCCGTTTCCAATTATGAATAGTTTCTTTTCCTTTGTAAGAAATATTACGCCTACTTTAATTTTATTTGCAGTATAAAACTGATGTTTTATTTTAAAATTTCGTTGATAAGAACATTTTGTATATTTCATGCGTAAGTTACAATTATCTATTAAAATCAAGGAACTGCCAAATTCAATCTTGAGGGCATCAAGCAATTAATTATCCTTTGCTATTTTTTTGCGCAGCGAAATCCAAAAGCACATGGGTGGTGTGCGCAAAGATTTTGTAGATTGTGACCATCAAATATCTTTAAAAAAGATTTATTTTAACGTTTAAAGAGACGTTCGGACTAAGAGCGTGGCGTAGCTTTAGCAAGCCCAATTTTTTACCTTGGGCATTCAAACTGCGAGCGCACTTGAGCTGGAATTCAGAAGCAGACCCGTTGGTGCAATCTTGTTTTCACGATCTTAATCTTCTAAATTGTCGTTCATGTATTTATGATATCTTAAGCTCTAAGTCTGAAACACCGCAAAGTGAAAAGCCGCTGGAGAGTTTACAAATGGTTGCACCTAGGTTTTTGATGAGCTCAACACAAAAATAACAGGATAAAATCTCACATTTATTTGTCCGGGAACGTTCTTCCCCACTTCTAGTCCTTCCGCAGTTAAACCATGTTCGAGAAACAAACCTCGTTTAGCTAAACCAGCTGCCTAGCCATCAATCAGCGATGACATTTACAATCTCTGAAGCGGTGTCAAATGTTCTAGAGATGTCAATGAGCTGGTACCATTTTATCCCTGTTGCGTGCTACGCAAAGGAGTGAAAATAAGAGAAATCCTATCTTGAACGGTAAATTTTCCAGATGCGTGAGTTTACGTGACTTATGTAATGTAAATTGATCTGTATTTGCCGGAACCTGTCCAACGTGGAAATGTTTTTTTGCCCCTTGGATTCTAGAACCTACATTCGACGGAAACCTGTCCATAATGAAAAAATCCGTTCCCATATATTAACAAAATCCTCCTGGGTGTCATGGCGAAGACGGGCCTCGACCCTTTAATGGATATTGAAACTGCCCTACACATCTTTGGAATACTTGTTTTTCGGTCACGGACTTTTAACTTATACTTGGAGCCATTTTGAAAATAAAGGGGGCACAGCTATAAAAGGTTTGGAAACCATAATACTGATATAAAATTCAATATTAAATACACATATCAAAAAACCTGTCAGAAATGGGATTCGAACCAGCGCCCAAGGAAGTGGACTGCGACCTGAACGCAGCGCCTTAGACCACCCGGCCATCCCGACCGCCGAGGTAGCTTACCCTGAGGATATAGATTATCCTAGAAGTTAATAAAAAACCAAAGTCGAACTGTGAAATAAGTAAACTTAATCAGAATTATTCTAAATTTAAAAATCACATACATTCCATTATCGGGATTCGTACCCGAGCCTACTGATTGAAAGCTAGCTATGTTAGGCACTGGAACAGTGGTCAGCAAGCCTTTTGGCTTGGGAGATACAAACATTTCAATTCAATGTTTCAGAGCTACCAATGTTGAAATGTTTACATCCTCATAGAAAAATCTTGCAAAGACTGCAGATAGTTCTATAACTTGTTCTAGCTTACCGCTGGGTAGGCCGTGGCGCTTACAATCGCCACGAGAATTAAGGCGCGAGTCTCTGGACATGTGCAGAGCAATAAAAAGAGGTAGAGAAGTAGAGAAAAGGATTCTTAGAAGATATACAATACTAAAGAAAAAGAAAGTTGAAAATATGTTTGCTCTCCGGTTGAAATATTTGAAATGTACACTAAAAAAACATTTACGCATTTACAAGTACGCTACATATGCATATAATCAGGCGCAATCGGCCTCACAAGCCCCAAAAGCTGAAAATATGTTTTACTGTTCCTTAGATTGGTTGCGTCCCATGAAAGGTTAATTAGTGTTCCCGAAAGACTTGAGATCATCCTATAATATGCGTGGTACCAGTTATGATTATCGCACTTTCTTCTTTCCCTTACGTTTCAATTTTATCTTTTACTACGTCAGTCGGCTACAACAATCTTTGAAGCAAGGCATCTACCTTACTTATTGTTTACATTTCATATTTAATTATCTATACTAACTATACTTTCTTAAATTGTCGCGAATGCGAAAAGCTAATTAACAAATTCACATGGAAATACAGGAAAACCCTATCTGGAAAGTTTAGATCAAATGCATGTTTTGTGTAGATTAGATTTAGGAAATATAATCCAATGACAGAGGGGAAGTAGTAGCTAGTCGTCAGTCAAGGAGTTAGCCGTTAGCGTCGTAACCAACGAGAGAGAGAGAGAGTCAGTTAGAAATGAGTTAGACAGTTCGGACTTTGTTGGTGAGCTAGTAAGTCCGTGGTGGTTTCCCCGTAAAGATCGGTCATGTGTTCAGTTTAAACAGGCCTGTTTGAGGCTGGACATGCAGAGAAGTCAACCACGATCTGTGAATCGTCCTCGTTCAGCCCAAAGATGTCGAGCATTAAATGATACCAGGGAATACTTATATTTCCTAGTTATCGCGGTAGCAAGTCGAGCATCCCAAGTAAACCCCTATGTGAGAAAGCGCTCATACCATTAAATTACGTAAAACCTCTCATCAACACCAGGTAAAGGTAACGCCACACATGATGAAGGTGCACTAAACCCTATCGGCACATATGGTTGAGGTGTATCTTACCTACTACGACGAAATTATGGAGTATTTTATGCCAGTTCCTTCATCGGCATCAAATACTCGAAGTTTGAAGCAATCAATAGTAAGTCGAGTATTACCAGAAATGTTAAATGCATTTTCGGTAGAAACTAAATTTAATTGTTTACAAACATTATACAACAATTATACCCTCGGTCAATCCAGGCACATCCCGCTACCGATCTCTCTCTCTCAACATCTACAAGATGTGCTACGAAATGCTCTACCCTTTGACGCACAGCTTCACCAACACATCTGCGCTGCACATGTCGCGATTCGCAAATCAAGCCGGTCCGATGTGATGGAAAGAAAAAGCAAGAAGAGCATATGGATCGGAAGCCTTGTAAAAAGTAAGAAATAAAAACGTTGCAACTACAGAAAATCATTTGCTAACAACTAGGGATAACAATTGAATAATTCATCAGAATATCATTACTAATCAACCTGGAAGTTAAACAATCTGTGGAAAATAAAGAAAGCTTAATTTCATTACTATAACTCATTTATTACTAGCGAATTATGATATTTACACATTTTCTGATATAAAAAGTAAATTATAGCCAGAAAAAAATATATGAAATAAATATATAACAAAAGTAAATTAATAAAATTAAATTTTAGAAAGGTTAGCTTTGCGAGCTATTATTCGCTGCGATCCCTTTACGCCGTGTCTTGTTAAACAAACGCTTTAGCATCCTCTTATCGGATATTCTAACATCTTGTTGGTTTTCAATATAATGTAGAATTGTATCGAGATATGAAGCAATTTTTCCATGAGACACTTCTGGCTCTCCCGAAGAGATATTGGCTTCCGGTTCTACGCTGTCCATTTCAAGAATAACTGGAACTGGTTTCAACTCGGTTAAAATAACCTTCTCTTCTTCTGGTTCAGCCAAATCCAATTGAGGCATGCTTCCTTCAGGTTGTTCCTGTTGTTCGCAGAGTTGTTTCAACCTTGGTAGCCACCTGGTCATTTTGAAAGGACCCTCCAAACCCGTGGATTCGAAAAATTTCTTCGCTTGATTGGTACAAATCGCGTTACTCATCGGTAATCCCATTGCCAGACGTTGATTGTACCACCCCAACATAACGGCATCCATTTTTTCGTAGTTCGACTTCTTCATGGAATATCGATTCGTAGTGTGGTTTAGAGAATACGCTAACAATTCCTCTCGACTGTTGATGATGTCCTTTACTTGTTGCTTACTAACCCCTTTTTCGATTGCAATGGCTTCAACGTCATAGCCATTATCAGACATGCCTATCACGTGGAGTTTGTCGTCAATGGTGAGTCTAACACGTCGATTTTTAGGGTTCTCAGTCTTAACAGTCTTTATATCAATATTGTCTTTCTCGAACACGATATTAATTTCCTCCACGTTAACCTTTCCTGTAAAAACTTCATCGTAGTGTTCAGCCTCATCCCCATAATGCATATCATCCTCAGCGAAAACCAAACTTTCGTTCCCAATGTGCAACAAGTCGTCTTGTGTCAGCTGCAGGAGTTGTCCATCTTTAGCATCAAGTATCATCTCACTCTGAATCGGTGCGCGTTCAAGTTGAGGTACATCAGTGGGAAACTCATAGGTCTCTGGTTCCACATGCCCCATTAGATTATCCCTATGGGCAGATACTTCCGCTTCGTTCTTCCAACCCCCAAGGCCAAATCTATGCTTAAACCGGGAATACCAACACTTCGTTGGCGTGAAAGTCGTCAGGCACATGTTGGTGGCCAGATAGTCAGCTTGCCGTAGTCCCGCTGACGTGGACACATCCAAACCCAAAGCTTCTTGTTCATTATACCACGCCAACATAGCATTCTCCAACGCAACAAAGTTGGACCCACGAAGAGTCTTGCGATTCGTAAAAGGCGAGAACTGCGAAAACTTATCTTTCTTCATGAGGATATCTCGAACAGTCTGAGAACCAATACCATGTTCAAGGGCAACATCCTTAATTTTGGCCCCAGCCTCAACAAGTCGAATGATTTGCATCTTCTTCTCGATGGATAGAACAACCCTCTTCCTTTTCTCACCAGTCTTCTGCTTTTGCGGCATTGACAGAGGAATATCAGCGCACACTTGCTCGCCCTCAGCATTGATATACTGAATCTGAACGCATTTCTTTGAGATCCCAGCATCCTTCCGTTTCTTCCGTGGGGACTTCTCGGGCGAATATCCGTTCTTGAGGGCCACAAGTGCGTCCTTCTTCATAATAATATCTCGAACAGTCTGTTGGCCGATATTGTAATCTAGAGCTACCTGTCTCACTTTTACCCCGTTCTCAATCTGTTCAATCAGCTCGAGTTTTTTAGCAACCGATAACAGGTTCCGTTTTCTTACTGCATTCGCACCTTCAGATGGCAAAGAAGGTAAATATATATCCGTAACTTGTTCTCCTTCAGAATTAAGAAGATACTGAATGGGTTCCGTGGGATTTCCTTCACCTGCCACAAAGGAACTATCAAATGATTCCATTCCAACTGTGATATTTGTTTCTACGGCAGTAGTTGCTGACTCATTGGGTATACTGGTTACATCCTTCTGCCTTGTTAGTTCATGTCTCTGTAAAAAACTTTCAAACCACTCAGATGTAGGAATAAAAAGTCCTCGAAGGTCCAAAGTGACAAAAAACTCAGAAGCTTGCTTGGAACAAGTTGGTTCACTCAAGTCACCACCCAGTGCTTGTTGTTCCTTGAACCACGCCAACATAGCTTCGTCCAGTATAGTAAACCAAGAGGGAACCAACTCTTTGCCATCATCTGTGAACTGCCCAATATTATGTCTCTGCTGAAAACGAACAAACCAGCCTAAAGTGGGTCTGAACCTTCCTTCCAACCCATAGTATCCTGACAGGTTCTTTGCTTTCTCAATGCACATTTCAGATGTCAGGACAACTCCATCATCTTCATGCTTTTTGTACCACGTGATTAAAGCCTTATCCAGATCACAAAACGCATTCTTCTTGGCACTTTTACGATTCTTCATTAATGGACAGTTCTCAAACTCGACTAGTTCTTCTTTCTTCTGAGCAATTTCTCGAACTGTTGTAAAAGCAACTCCGTAATCATAGGCAATCTCTGTAACACTTTCGCCGTTTTCTAACCTTTTAATGAGTTCGAGCTTCTGTTCGATTGTCAGGCGAACACGTTTCCGTTTTCCCTGCTCTGTTTCCTCTTGTTTTGCCTCCAAAATGACGGGGATATCTTCCAAAACCTCATCTCCGTTGTCATCAATGTAACTAATATGAATATTCGCACACGGTTCATTGACAGAATCATTCTGAGCTTCCGAATCTGTTTGCTCTTCAGAGAAGTCCTCCAAGCACTGTTTCATTGACTTACATTTCATCTCAGTTGCCTTGCCCTCTTCATTAGATTCAGGTTCCCCTTGTCCTAAATTGCTATATTCATTTCGATTATTGATGTAGAGTTCTTTAAAACGCTCCAGCCACTTTCTTGATGCTATAAAATTACCACCCATCTTCAAATCATTAAAGATTCTTCGAGCTTGCATCGCCAAATCTTTATCCGTTATTTTCTCATTCTCCGGTTGTTGCTGATACCATTTATAGATCTCATTGTTAAGGTCTACATAAGTCATTCTCGATTTTAAAACCGACTTGGAAGTGGAAGGTGGAGCAAATGTCTGCATTACACCTCGTCGAGCCAACCAGTCACGGATCGTCCCACAGGCCACTCCATACTGACTTGAGACCTGGTCTATTGTAAGCTCACCATTCTCGATCTTATCCAGCAATTCCAGTTTCTGATCAATGTCTAGGACAATCCGGCGACGTTTCTTCCTTGTAACGTGTTCATCTTCACTGCTCGCATTCCCATTCCCAGGGTCTTCTTCCGAATCACTCTGGGAATCCCCAGAACCTTGAAAAATATCATTTTCCATCATTCCCTTATCAATTTTCATCTTCTGGATGTTGTGTCGCTTTATAAACAACTTAAACCAACGACCAGCCCGAAATAACCCTTTCATATTGAGTTCTCCGAATAGACTTCTAGCTTTCAGAGCAATATCAGTTGGTGTCACAGACTTTTCTGCAGATAATTCTTTCTTGTACCAATCTAACATAGGTTCGTCCAACTCGGAATAAAGAGGTTTACTCATAAACGCCTTCGTTTTAACCAAATTTTTAGGCAAACCTGACGCAAATTTCTTCAACTCTGCTTTCCGTGTGTAGATATCCCGTATCGTCTGCTGGGAAACATTGTGTTCATTTGCAATAGTCACAGGATCTTCACCCTTCTCCATTCTAGCAATGACCTCAAGTCTTTTTTCAATACTTAGCACGGTCCGCTTGCGCTTAAGTCGGTCCGTGGTATTTTCCAATGATTGATCATCGCTATCATTAAATGTCTCATCTCGTACCGTCGAATAGTTATGCTCATTAGTTTCGTAACTGGTACTCGGACTCTCAGAGTTTTGCTTTAGTTTTACTTGGGACTTAGCCATACGCTCTTGCCCTTCCAGACGACGTGTGGTTTTATAAAAAACCCTCTTCAAAGATGAATTAAAATCCGGCCTCGCTGCAAACTCCTTATATTCGTCACTGGTCCTCACAATATCTTTAACAGTCTGTTGACCAATCCCATACTTTTGTGCCAACTGTATTGGAGTAGATCCGTTCTCGAACTCTTCTATGATCTTCAACTTCCCTTGAATATTTAACTCCACGCGTTTTCTTTTCGGCTTCGAAGGACTGGCCTCTTGTTTGACTTTATGTCTCTTTGGTGTTTCTTTAGCTTCAAACTGCAATCTCCTAATTCTTCTCTCCTCAACCGCTTGTTGCTTATCCTTTGAAATTACAACCTCATGTCCATCTTTAACAATTTTGAAAGTGGTTAAAAATTTATCGAACCAACTTTGGGTTACCCTCTCCTTCTTCTGAAGTCTGAGATCGAAGATAATATGCTTAGACTGGGTCTCCAAATCTTGATAATATACAGATTTACCCTTAAGTGTTTGTTCATTATACCATTTTAGCATAGCTTTTGTGAGTTGATCATGAACAGGTAGTATCATCTGTTTGATACCAGAGATGTTTTTAACCGAAGAGGCAAATCTCCTATACTCATCTTTCCTTATTACCATGTCCCTGATTGTATTTACAGCAACGCCGAATTCGGCTGATAGATCAGGAATAGACATACCGCTCTCTAGCTTATCAAGCAATTCAATTTTCTTATCTATACTTAAAACTACTCTGGTTGCACGCGTTTTGGAAGTATTAGCTTCAGTTTCTCTATTTTGATCCGTCTCTTTCGGAGACTTAAGTTCTTTTTTTATAGACATAGGGAATTGTGTCACTCCTGAGACATTATCTATGGACTTATGTTTATATATACCTTCATTCTTCTCAGAGTCGGAATGGGTTTTCCTTGGAGAGCTTCCTTTCTTCCCGAACAACTGTTTTATCCCAGAAACATCTCTCATTGAAGCGAAATGTCGGTACTCATCTTTCCTGATAACCATATCCCTGATTGTGTTTGGTGCAGCACCGTATTCCTCCGAAAGCTCAGCGACAGTAGCGCCATTTTCTAATTTATCAAGAAGCTCAAGTTTTTTGTCTATACTTAAGCGTACCCGAGTTCCACGACGGTTGCAAGTGTTCGAAATTTTAGGAGTTTGCTGAGTAATTACAATTTCTTCTTCCTCTTCGTCTTCACTTGAAGGTTGAAAATCCTTATCAGATCCATCAGTACCAAAGTCGGTTTCATAGTCAGCGAAAATCGACGACTTTTTAGTTAATCTTCTTCCTGCTCGTGATACCTTATCTTCAATGCCTGTTTTAGATGTAGAAGTAGAAGCGCCATTTTCAGCTATTTCTTCAGGATATGCATTCTTCTCTTGCAGTGCAGCATCAATATTACCTTGTTCTGTTGCATCAGGCTGATTGTTTTTTTCACTTTGATCTTTTTTGTAATCTTTCAACCATTGTGGTTCATCAAAATCCTCATTAGATTCACCTACTTCTTCAGCAGCACAGGAACGAACCTCAGAAATTTGTATTCCTCGATTCTTACTGGGTCTACCGCGTCGACGAACTTTCGCCGATTTTCGTAAAATATTTGGCTCGCATTTCATTTGCACCCTGATTGATTCAATCGGAATGTCATCAGAATCGTATTCCCCAGTCTCCACTTGTTTCCATCGTCCCCGTAGCGTAATTTTCGATTCTTTACCTCCCTCACCAGTTTCTTCACTCTGCACTTGATTACCTTCATCACGTTTCGATGTCTCTTTACCATGATCTTCACTTTGATCCTGTTGGCACTCGTTTAACCACTGTGGTTCAGTAAAACTGTCATCAGATGCCCCTCCTTTGTCTGGAGCAAAAAAACGAGCCACGGAAATCACGGATTTTTTGCGACCACCTCGCCGACGCCCTCTTGAAGACTTTCGCGAATTATCCGGCGCGTATTTCCGTTGTTTGTGTTTACCAGCCAAACTCCCCTCACTCGTCCCGCAGCTCATCAACTCATTACCGATCTTCAGAATAACGTCGACGGTCTGAAGTGTGACAGCGTACTCAGCAGCGAGTTGTTTGGCGTCGCTACCATTGTTAAACTTCTCAATTATTTCGAGTTTCTGTTGCATGCTAAGCTCGACGCGTTTATTCGTTTGTTTAATTCGCGTCATGATTGCAATCTCAGCACGCGTATCTTTGACGGTAATGGTTTTTAGGCGATTTTTCAACGGTATTTGACCAACTTCAAACGGCTTACCATCGAACGTATGACGCGACCGATACGATTTTAGGTTAGAATTTCATTATTTAGCGGTCCAAGGTTTAATCGTGTATCGGTGAAGTTAAACAATAAATACATGATAGTACTTTAAATTGTATGATGAAATTATTTTATTATTTTGGTAAATACATTTATTTTATTTGAATAAAATCCACAAATCATTTATTTAAATTGATGTTTATAGAAAATTTTAATTCTTTCATGTTCCAAATAAAATAAACCTCATATAAACAACTAAAATATTCAATAGAAAATAAAAATTAAATTTTTATTTTATTCAAACATAAATATTATTTTTACAAATAACCTTGACAGTAAAGGTCAATGGATCAATTTTGAACTCAGTATAAATCCAATGAAACTATCAAATTAAGGGGCAGTTTTATTTAATTACTAACATATTAACTAGTGTGACTAATGTTTTGGCTATATAATATTATTTCGATAAGACTAAATTTAATTTGTTAAAATTGTTAAATGGGTTGCATTACTTCAAGGCGAAGTTTAGACGTTTACAGTGCATGGCTCGCACTTCTCTTCCTTCAAACGCCAACTTTATACCTCCTACCGGTGAAATTATGAAACACCAAATTTTGACAGTCAAAACAAACATTCAAAAAACATAGGCATCTTCCTGTGAATATAATTCTGCTTCAATCAAATTGTAAGCAGTACATATTGATTGATTGATTGTTGTTGTTCAGGTTAATATTTCAGAATTTGCCTTGAACACTTGAGGAATTAATGTGAATCTCGTAACTGAAATTCCTTGTATTTGGGGCTATGGAATAAAGAATCGGATTAAAGAATGGAATTAATTCTTTAATCTCAGGATGTAAAATTGTTACATTACAGATTCTTACCTTGAAGACATTTTAAATTGTAAGATCATGCTGTAAAAACGTTTCACTGTGTGTTTGTATAAGTGTAACGATTTTTAAGTAATAATTAATTACATGTATTGGGGGGGGGGGGTTGTGCGGATTCGATGATGTCTTAATATAACACAAGTATTCGAAGTCTTAAGAGTTCTTTAATCACGAATGTGAGTTGTGTGGAGAGATTCACAGTTACACGGTATGTACAGGCTTTTAAGAAAATAGCTGTGAACTTACTCAGCGTTGGAGGCAGGATCAATCCAAATTGTTCCAACCCCAGCGGCTCAAGCCAGCTCTAAAAAGATACAGAAAAATTAGGGGGAGGCCTAAGAGTACCACCTTTTGGATGCGTGAAATGGCTGAGTATAGATAGAGATAGGTTAGCGAAAGAGAGAGTGTAGAGAGAAAGAAAATGAAGGTGAAAGCAGTCACTAGGTTTTTGGTTTTCTACGAAGATTGAAGTAGGTAGAAGAAAAGAGGTACATTTCTGTACATATGCATATTTACAATCATAGAAATTATTTACAAAATAGATAAATATATACAATGCTGATAAATCGCTACACATCGTTTTAGGCCTCTATTTCGTATTTTGTTTTAAGAAGAGGAATCATCAGATCATTTTGTTTACCCATTCAGAGGTAAATATTTTTGACTATACGTTGATTAACTACAAAGAGCTTACAGACAACTATGTAAGCAAGTTAAAAAATCCGCACGAAATGATAAACGCAAATGTCTGAATAATATATGTGAGGAGGCCGAAATAGCCGCGAAAAACAACAACCATAGAGAACTATACCAGCTAACCAAGAAATT
>JAODAC010036530.1:0-13044 GCA_027575185.1 Mimaenictus wilsoni
AACGGTTAATAGCAAGGGCAAGATGCGGATCCGAGGAAAGAGGAAGGAAAACATGGATGCCAGAGGAATATAGAAGGCGTGTTATGTGCAATAGATGGTGGGACACATGGGGTAATTTGGTGAGGAAATGCGAAGGAATGAAGCTGTTGGGAGAAACAGAAGGAAAGGATCCAAGGGCACTTGCTGAATGGTTGTGTGAGACAATGAAAGGGTTAGGATGGATACGGAGGGTGTTAGGGGAGAAGGAAAGAAGGAGGCGTACAGTTTAGAGCAGTCATGTGCACATTGCAATTATTATTTTTTTTGTGTTAATAGAGATATTTTGTTAGTTTTTTTGTATATTTTAAGTGTATATTCTTTTTAAGTGTATAAGTGTATATTCTAAGTGTAGGAAGTAATAGTAGTAGTTAGACATGTCAAAAGAAATATCGATTTTGATAAATATCGATATATCGGCCTCAATATATCGATATTTGTCGATAATTTCATTTTCCGTAATATCTATATATTGATATCGAAATTTTTAATATCGTTTTGACATATCATAGACGTAACCGCCATCTGAGAAGTTCAAAATTTGCAATTTTTCTTTTAGGGCCACATTTTAGGTTCTATATAATAGTTCTTAATCCATTGCTATTTGTTGGAATCATAAGATTAATATTAACTTAGATTTTTTTGCTAGTTATAATTCTACTGCTTTTATGTATTATTGCAATTATTATATTTGGTGGTAAGACTGGTAGATCTATAAATGTATTATTATTATTGTTAGTATTCCTTTAAATATCTATTTTCGTCGTTATCATAAGATTAACAATAACAAAAAATCACGGATGCAGGTTAGGAACTGTGTATGAGTGCCAGATTCCATGTGAATTAATGATCACTGCAGACTGTTGGGAACTGTAATTAGTCCTCAACCCCATATACAGATACCGCTCCTGTGGAATTTCTATTTGATCGATATTGATCATATCGATAATTCCATGATGATATTTTGATATCGGTATATCGAAAAATTGGGAATATCGATTTCGACAAATATCGTATTTCATCATCGTCTGACATGTCTAGGAGTAGTGTTTATCATTATCATCGACTCGGTCATTTTCCAAATCATCTTTGTACCAATTAATACCTTTTTTACTCAGAAATGATTCTCGGTAAGCCTCTGTACTTATTTCAAAAGGATTGGTACACTTCAAGTTTTACAAAATTGAACATGATTGAAATTACATATTTGGGTGCAAATGTCGCATAGTATTTCCTGGCTCATTCACACATCTAATATTATAGTCTTGTTTGAACGACTCTAGATTAGCTAGCTTTGACATATCAAAGAAGAACATGTAATCTTTAAGCACAATTAATGAATTTTCAAAGATCAGTTAATTGAAATTGGAATTTTACGCGGAAAGAGAAAATTTGAAGCCCCCGATTGAGATCGAATTGGCGATCTCTATGAACACGATACAGACATATATTGATTGAAATTTTTGAATCCATTTTTTTCGCTAGCAAAAAATCGCATAGCACTAATAACATTAAAACTAAATTCAGTTAAAATCAAGCAATAAAAGCTTGAATAATATTTCGGCTGATGCAAGTTGGTTATCGAGACGAGTTTGAATTTTTAGACTAAACTTGGGTCAAGTCTGTAAGGAAAAGTTGGCAACTTCATTGTCGTAATCTAGGCTGCAAGACCAAAATCATTAACACTCTACAATGTTTGAAATAAAACCGGTATAATGTCAAAATTAGAATAAAATGCACGTATAAAAGTTTAACAAGGGGCTTTGATGGATTTAATATTGAAACATGATCAATATAAATTATAAAATAAAATTCAGCCATTTTCGGACCCATATGAAAATATTCCTGAGGATAAAACGCGCCCAACTAATAATTTCTTAATACTATTATTCATTTAAATGTATATATATAATCTAGGATGGTTGAATATCACAATTAATTATTTGTGTTGGTTGTTTGTAGAGATTGGATTTCTAAGTTAGAGACTACTGAACAAATAATGTGTGATTGGATCCACTAACGACTGTTGAGCTTTGGAGTAAGCCGGCATATGCTCCCGGAACTGCAAGTCCGGGTTCTGAAGGAAATCCTTAACTTCAAAGGAAGAGAGGAAGACATTACCTCGTAGAATATTTGTGGTAGAATATGCACAATAGATTTACTCCGCTGCAGCGCGGAAAGGTCCGATGACGTCAAACAGCTACTACTCAAAATGTCAAGGAACATGTTGAATTATTAAAACATTAATCTTTATACTGACATATCTTTCTATATTGAATATAATTGAAAAGTGGTGTGAAAATTGGAATTGAATGCGTTTTAGAACGACCGAAAACTTATTGAATTATGAAATTGTACTTTTATTTATTTGAAAGAGTCTTCTGTCACTTGTTGATAGAACATGTTGAATATTTTTTTTGATGAATAATCATTTATATTTTTGATTTTTTTATATACAGCCATTAGTTTCATGGGATTTAAATTCGGTTCGTCTTAAGCAATAAACAGTAAAATTCGTTTGCAAAGTCATCTTATAACAGAGAATAAAAGTACAATTTTTTTGATGAATAAACACACTTTTTCACAGTTCTACAAATATAATTTATTTTTGTACAATGTACATTTCGGCTTTCGCCATCATCAGGTACATCAGGAAAATTTAAAAAAAGTAGCTTAAATACTGAGGCATACCATGTGTCGGCGTCTCCACCAAATGTGGCGTTGGATTTTTGGCGTTTCCACCAAATGTGGCATATGGGGGTTGACGCTCTACTAACTGTCGCGTACCGTGTGAGCGCTTTCTCACACGGGGGTTTCCTTTATGGAATTTACTCGCTTGGCTTTTTACTACTCTCACTCGACATGCAACCGCGTTGTACCGGGGATACTTATAAATGGTAGTTGCCATTTATCGATGGACATCTCTGAACCGTGCGAGGACGATTCAGAGATCGTTGATAATTCCTCTGCTCGTTGGCTGGATATGGCTGTTCAAACTAAACAGGTACCTTCTCATGCTGGTACTTCACTCGTGCTAGCTAGCAAGTCTGTGGGGTGCAAGACTATGGGGATCGCTTCAAGGTGATGAACACTCACATAACACACGAATAGTTTTAACCTAACAATATATTGATTTAACACAAGAACCTCTTATACACTTCTAAATTTTACACAGTGAAAGAACACACGACCGAACAACTAATGACAAATTAAGCTCGCAAATTAAGTCCGAACTGACTAACTCATTGCTGATTGAATTACTTCCGAACTAACGACTACCCAAGCCGCTTCACAATAACTACTGTCTGTCCAACAACTAACTGACTGTCAAAGACTCCCAAGACTGCCTATACCGCCCCTTGGTCATTGGAATATATTCTGATTTCCACCTACGCGGTCTCGTAGTTCTCACCATCTGCATGACGCGTGGTACCACTTATTTTCCCAAGCATTGCTTAAGTCACGTACGCACTTGTGTTTTCCGTTGCTTGTTTGTTCGTTACTCTTATCGTGTGGTGCACACATTTCGCCCGCGCGCTTTGCTTATCGATACGCCCCTTGAGCATACGCCTCCTAAAATTATTTCGGTTTCCTAAATATACATCTAATCTACACAAAACATGCCTTTGGATTAAACTTTCCAGAAGTGGTTTTCCTGTTATTTAATATGAATTTTTTAATCAGCTTTTCGCATTCGCGACAATACTATGAGGTACAATGTTTCCGCCCTGTTTGACCTATGTTGTGGGAACTGCCCCATGACTTACATAGGCCAAACAGGGCGGAATTTCAAACAATGCCTCAAAGAGCATTTAAGCGTAAATGTAATAAACCCGAATTGCTCAGCTATCACAGATTATTTCATTTCTACCAGCCACAAATGTGATAATTCAAATTTAAAAATCCTACATTTGGCAAACAAGAGCTATAAACTCAATATTCTGGAGGTAAATTACATCCAACAGGCCATAAATACACATCCCAAGACTTTGATAAACGACCATACGGATATTGTAATAAACACCCCACTCACCAAAAACATTGTACCTCTTAGTATTTAAGCTGCTTTTTGTAATTTTCTTGCTTCAGTACCTGATAATGGCGAAAGCCGAAATGTACATTGTATAAAAATCAATTATATTTGTAGAACTGTGAAAAAAGTGTGTTTATTCATAAAAAAAAATTGTTTATTTTTATTCTCTGTTATAAGATGACTTTGCAAACGAATTTTACTGTTTATTGTTTACGACGAACCGAATTTAAATCCCATGGAAGTAATGGCTGTACATAAAAAAAATCAAAAATACAAGGGTGCATTTTGAACTCCACCTTATCCGATTTGGATTGTTCATACAATCATTTAATGTCAAGTTTAGTCTTCCCTTATGTAATGAAAATAAAACGGAATCTACCGTGAGGACGAGAAGCGAAGGCCGCGATCCGGTAAATAATTTAATAGGAAGTTGTACTAAATAGGATGGATTTGCAAGTTGAAGTTTGATTAGATGCATTTAGCTACGTTAAGATCTAAAGCATGCGAGAAATAGTGGAGCGCTGGTGCGTTCGTCTTGATTACACAGAACGCGACTGCATGAGAAGTTACAAGATGGCGTTTACATTGCGCGATTTTACTACGCATTTAGATATCGAACGAGATAAAATGCGATTTATGATGCATCTTGAGTTGCTGGTTGATGGTGGGGTCACTGGAGACAATTGAACATTTAACAACGATTGTAATCATATTTTGTTGTCTAATTTTATATCAATTGACTCAGAAATTTTATTAAAACATATTGTAATATATTTTAATATAAACAAGATACGATGGGTCGGCACTCAGCCAATGCTCCGACGGGCCGTGCACACTAACTCGAGTATATTTAGTTTTCCAAGGCTTTTGGACTTTTGATCGCTGAATCGAATTAAATTCGTCCGCTTCCATTGAAACCAAGGCAATACAGCTCCGGTAAACAAACGCATCTAGTACAAGAATCAATTTAGGTAGAAGATGGCCTGATAAAATACAAAATGGCAACTTCCCCGTAGTGATAATTAGGTGATTTCTACTCATTTCAAAGAGTGTAACTGTATGATGAAAAAGGAACGAAACAAAAATTTTGAACCATTCACAATTTTCAGCAAGGGAAAAATGGCCGATTTTTGTATTGGATAAAATGGAATCACCACTCGCGGCGTCAAAGAGCAAACGACTCATTGCGAATCTGTACGAAGCTTTTATGTTGTTTTAACTGGATCTTTTGCAAAGTGGTTTCCTGAAAATAATATATTTTATATTTATGAAAATTAATTTAATGCTCCTCTTAATTATATCCATAGGATTTTTGAAAAATTCAGCGTTGTAAAATGTAATAATCATATAATATTCCTTTCCTAATGGTACGAATGGAGGTTTTAGCAAGCATATGGGTATAAATCTATTATGGCGGAGATGAATTTTTGTAATTAATTAGAAAGCAGCAATTTTAATCAGAATATTTGCAGATGTGGATGTTGGTGTGGATACAGATCGGTGACATGGTTTGTTAATTAAAATGGTTTATGGAAGTGTTTCAGGAGAGTTAATCATTGATTTTCGATTCAGATGAAATCGGTATTTTGAAATTATGTTACAAAAAGTTTCAAAGTACGGAAATTATATTATTTTTTTCTTCCATTGAATTAATATAGAATAATTCTTGAAGTAAACACTATATTTGCATATCTATCAAAAACATAATTCCCTCTTACGAACCATAACTAAGTTTATGAAAAAAGAATTCAATAGAACTAATGACCATAGTAGTCGATGCTCGCTAAAATGAAAGAAAAAAACTCACTACACAAAAAACACACTACTGTAATCTATAAGTTTTATTTTATCTCATAAATATTCCAATATTTTTTTCGCTCTCTCCTAAATATTTTCCCTCCCTGCATAAATATTTTAATAATTCAAACCGCATCGGAATAAAACCTGAACACTCTGATCTTTTTCGAAGCATATTTTAGGAATACTTTTCAATGGTATTTTTTCCTTCCCAATATATCCTAATCTCCAATCCTCAAATTATATGACCATTCAAGATTTTGGGGGAGAGGCCTTTTTATGTGCTTCTAATACTTTGAAATGACCCGTTTTCTTATTTGAAATATAGGACTCTGAAATATTACATTCATATTCAATGGTAAGATTTTTAGATGTAAAATGAATAAAATCAAAATATGTAACTGGCTGGCAAAGTCTAAATACAGAATATTATGATTATTCCTTTAGACAATTGAAAAAGAACATATTTAATGCTTACATTTTTCAGAGTTTCTAATCATTCACAAAAGTTGGTTCTTATAGAGCTTCTATATTTCGTAGCACTTGCAAGAACAAATGCTTGAAGTTCGGAAATTATTGCTTTGCTTTTTATATTTCCTTAAGTCATCTAAATTCGAGCTATATTCACTAGCATTTCAGTTTTTTTCATATAACTTTATGCAAATTCTACATTTTATTGCTGCGAGCATAATCAAGACTTTCCTAGTTTCAGCTATGATGACTTGAACTCAACTTTGTTGAGATATAATGTTCGGGAAGTATAACATATCTTACTTTATTCTTTGTTCTTCGATGTTCTTCTATATATATCTTCTATATGTATGACGCGGCGTTACTAGGGACATTTTGCCCCTGGATACGTAGGGTTGGCAGCGCTTATTACCAAGCTGCGCATGCGTCCGGCCGACTAACTGCTGCCCACTTAAGTTGGCATCTTTGGCCAAGAGTAAGTTCTTTTACACCGATATTCCTGCGCGTTGGTACCGTATTCTTTGTGGGTATTTCTTCTTTGTGTTGCTTACTCCGCTGGGCGTATTAAACCTTCATAAGTGAAGCTCCACGAACTTACAACTCGCGGGGAAATAATTTCATAAAGTCGCTTTGTGCATTTACAATAGTTTCTTAGTATCTTACTTAGGTTTTGAAAGATTTTCTTTGCAAGGCAGCGAGTAACTAAGTCTCGCTAAATTCAAGGGGAAGTCGGTCGGTCAAGGAGTTTCTAGCCTTTTCAACTTTTCAAAGGTAATCTCCGTTATTGGCCCATAGTATTGATCCATGCACAATAGATCAAAGTTGGTCGCAGTGCTAGTGGCGTTGATCGCCCAGGATTAATTAAAAAAAATCTTCAATTGATAAATCTTCAAATCTTCATTAATATGAATATACAGCTGTACACCAGAATATAGTTATTATGTAATAAATGCAATATTTTCAAACAGTTTCAATGTTACAGTCAATGATACAAGAATTTGATATTGATACCGTCTGTAACGGTATCAAATAAATATAAACCTGTACACGCCTTAATTGCATAGTTGCAATATTCCTTTCTAAAATTAATTAAAAATACCAATATATTATGAAAGAATTTTTTCTTTTTTATTCGTGCCTGTAAGCCTAAACCACATCTTCTCAGAGTTTTATAATATCAAAACTTTGATGTCCTTTTAACATAATTTTCTACTCGAAACTGATTAAAATTCCTTTTCATAGTACTACTGATGAAAAAATCATCATTGTAAGGGAAAAATCTACTGGACATGCTGTTATTAAATCCATATTTAGATCATTTTATCTGATAAAACGTAAATATGGGAATTACTTTGCTACATGCCATTCAAAATAAGTGAATCAAAAAATGAATTGAGATAAGATAAAATGATGAATAATATTCAACCGCAGCAGTAACCTCAATCTCGAACGCATGTTTGTTATCTACGCACGTTTTTCGGGATTTGCGCGCCGGATGTGTGAATAGATTTTAACGCGTCTAGAGCCGCCGAATAAAAGGGCATAAAATTAATTTTCAGACGAATAATATAGGAATATATACGGACTTTGCACAATTTCGCGCCGATGGGCGTCTCGCAGTGCAGGCGTGGAAAAATCGTAAAAAATCTCGAAGCTCGCCGGCAACCATAAATCATACTGAAAAATGACTTTCATTTAATGATCTTTATTAACAGAATTTTCCGATGGCACGACCAAAGCCTTTCCTGCACTCTGCACTGGAAGTGCTGAGTTTATTTTGCAAATGAATACCAAACCGAGTAAAAAATGTGTGGCTAACAAATTTAAATATATGCCGGTCGAGGGTAATGATATTTCTTTTCAACGTGCAAGGGTAAAATGTCATAACATTAGGAATCGCTTATTTATATTCTTCACACTATTATATTGAATTGCAATTAAATGTAGTAATTATAATAATCCAGCAATATTAATGTTGTTAGGAGGGAAAACCACATAGTGCTTTAGAATTGATCATCAGCGTCTCATAGTCTAACCCATAGAGGAATGAAGAGAGTTTTAAGCTTTACGGGGGATCTGGTTCATTGAACGAGAAACTCCTACAAGGAGGCGCTACATTCACCTCCGTGTTTTTCGTGGTGACTTTGAATCATCGAAGGTCATATTCCAAATGATCAGTGCCACATTCGTTATAGCACCGCGGTTACCGCGTGCTAATTGCACTAGTTAAGCACATTATAAAGCCAGTGTGGAGCATCGTTTTGTGTTTTTGACAATTTTAACAAGGAAATCCCGCTTATTAATTAAATACTTTGAAACTCATTCATGAGCCAACGCGCGAGAACATGATTGGCAGCGATGTAACCAACAGCATCTCATCCACCCATCAAAAGAGTCCGCGAAAGGGTTTTGATTCCATAAGTTTGGTTCCTACTCCTGTTTATAAAATAATCAAAATCAGTCATTTTATTGTCAGGTACATCTCTATGAAATTTAATTTACATAAACGGAATCTTGTGCAATAATTATTATTCTACCCATAATCCTTTCCCTGCTTTCCCAAATTGGACCTTTTCTCGTTTTTCGTCTTATCCCTCGGATCTTTCTCTCTCTCTCACACACACACACTCTCTCTCTCTCTCTCTCATCCGCCTATCAAGAGTGTCCGCGAAAGGGTTCTGGTTCCATAAGTTTGGTTCCTGCTCCTGTTTTTGACTAGTTTATCAGCCATTGTCTTTATTGTCTCTTGTGGTGTAGAATCCACGAGAAGGTGACATGAAGTATATCACCTCATTGAATTATGTTTATATATTGTTTATCACAAGCCTATTTTTATATTCTGAATGGATCATGAGGACGCCTAAAATACATTGTATATTATTTTATTTTTAGTTTTTATGCAATTTATCGAATACCGACAAATTATTATTTTTATGAATCATAATAGAAAATAAATCACTCGTGATAAGAAAAAATAATTTTAATTTAAGATCATTCTAGATTATTGAAGCTCGTACATACAGACACGACTCGTGTACGCATACATTAAAACTTTCAGCGACTCGCGGATGAGTCTGCTATTTCCTTTAAACGTAATGCAATGTAAAATAATGTATTCCAATGATTCATTCCTACGGTCACAATGAAAACTTTCATTAAAAATGGGGTTAGAAAGTTAATAAAAAACATAATATAGAACTGGAAGGACGAGAAAGTAACGCGCCCAACGTGGGGCTCGAACCCACGACCCTAAGATTAAGAATCTCATGCTCTACCGACTGAGCTAGCCGGGCACGCCAAATCGTCCTCACTTTCATAAAAAGGGCTGCTCTGTTTGTTAAAGGAAGTTTAAGTACTTTATATCAACCGACAGCAAAGGAACACTAGTTAATCCTTTCGTCCCTGAATATAGGTAAAAACAAAATATTTTAAGGCGCGGAATTTATTTTTATACAACTATAGAACATGTTTTTGCGCCCCATTTATTTATTTCACCTTTAGGGTGGCGAAGCGGTAAGCATGTGTACCAATAGGGTATTTGAACCTGCGCATGATGCACTACGCAACCATCACCACCTCTGCTGCCAATTAATGTTAAGCGCATGTCCAACTCTAAAGTGTGCGCAAGAGGGGACATTTGACTTTGTATAAAAGGATTATAATTTTAAGAAATCATCCTATTCTGTATTATTCGCTATTCATTTCAATACTATTCTATACTGTACTATTTACTATTCTATTCGCTATTCTATTCATTTGAAAGTATTAAAAGTATTCATCTTGAAAATTGGTATCTTGTTTTCAACGTGGAAGTTTGTAACATTTCGGCAAGTAAAAATTCATAAAATTACTTCCAAGTCCTTCATCGACTCCACCAAGAAACGTAACTATATGTGCCACCAGGTGTAAATGCAAACTTCGACATTGTTGAATTATATTTATATATTTTATTTTTGATATCTATTTTGTATGATATAAAACAAAGCAGTCTTTGCATAATGGTATACCGCATTGTACATACCTATTGGTACAAATAAGTACCACCAAAAAGTCCGCGAGGTACACATATGTACCGCATCGGAATAACATGCATATTGATGGTGGTTATGGGTTGGTGCAGAGTAAAAACACAGATATATACGCAATGGAAAAATCGTTTAAGTCGCTTAGCTCACACGTGCGTTAAGTCGCTTGCGTTTGCTCGTGAGTTTAAACTCGACTGACGCGCCCTCACTCAACTCAACTGAGTGTGCCTTTGTTTGAGCGCCACATTCAAATAACTCCAACGCATATTTTCAATAAAACAGAACAAACAAGCTTATCTTTCCAGATGACAGTAAATTGTTATCTATTTAGCAGCTTCACATAAGATTTGCTATTTATTTCCTTTGTTTACACTTTGTTATTACATTTTATTCTCGAGACCACGTGCGCACGTTATTGCAATTAAGTAAAATTTAACCTAATATTCGTAATAACTACTCGTGAACTCAAAACATTGGAATTGTACATTCCCCATTGATATATAATGCAAGTTAAAACTTTCAACATTGTTTAAATGTTGATGGTACCTACCGCTCGGGACGAAAGGGTTAAATATAAAAATGATCATTGTTGGTACACATTGAAAAAAGAAACTTGAAAATATTATTTAGATACCAGGTGGAGCGCAAAGACATTTTATCTTGGCGCTTATGGCTTTAACATTCATAATGAAGAAGTATCCTATCAATTGAAATTGCAATTAGCAGATCACTCAGGAAACTTTTCTATCACATCACTTGATCATGTAACAGAAAAAAATGCGCCCAACGTGGGGCTCGAACCCACGACCCTGAGATTAAGAGTCTCATGCTCTACCGACTGAGCTAGCCGGGCATGCCTGAGCACCCGCCATCAATGTCATAAAGCGACAGACTGTATTGCGCATTTTTTGACGACATAGATTCCTTCATTGTTAGAACATTTGTTAAATAAGCCCAGCAAAGAAATCAAGTTTCAAAAAATTGTTAAATATGTATCTTGTAGGATCGGAGTCCCGATACAATGTATTTCTGAGTTTCGCAATTTAGAAATGCAACCACTTGATTGGGGTATCATACGTAGGAGTTAATACGAGTGTCGAAACTCTAGCCCCCAAGCAAAGTCAAACAAGTTATGCTCAAGAATGAATATATTTTCATAAACCCAAAATAAGTTTACAACAATTCCTACTCTATACAATTCTAAACATGGGGCTAGGGAGATGAACTGCCACTTGTTGTGTGTCTGTTTGTTTTATTGTTATTTTGTTGGTTTTGAATGTAAAATATTGTGACATGTGCGAATGTTATCTCTTTGTGTGCTTCAAATTAGAGTTTTTAAACATTTCAAGGAAAGGTTGTCGTTTTGTGTTTTATGTGTTTCAAGTTAAGGTTATGATTCTTATTGTAGTGTTAGAGAAAGTTAAAAGGTTTTTTATGGCTCTCGACCCTGCAAAAAATTCAGACAATTGTTAGTTTTTGAAAATACGCTTGAAGTTAATTAGTTATCTCTTGCACTCATCTTTGTATACCTAAGGTACCTTTTTACTGCAACGCGATAATGCCACCCGCACATAAAACTTATGATCATCAAGTTATCATCCTCAATGTAATAAAATCAGACTTAGGTAAAGAGTAGGGATGTTTAAGTCTCTTTTTAGAGTTTTTTAGTTTAATCAAATCAGTCTTGTACTAAACTTGATAGACACTGTTTGGACAGAGTTTCGATACTCGATTTAACTCCCACGTTAAGGTACCCCAATCTAGTGTTGCGTTTCGAAGTTGAAAGACTTAGAAATAATTCATACATAGCATCCGGACTCCGATCCAACAACATATACAACACACTCGTGTGCACATGGCATCGATAAGATTATTGTTCTGAATTCTGAATTAACATTACGTGTTTTCTGCGGTTTGGCCTTTTCCAGACCAAAATAATTTGATAATCTCAAGTTTTAATTTTGTAATTTATTCTCTTGATGTCAATCTTTATCTATCAAATTATAAGTTCGACTATACTTATTTTTAAATAAAATTTCGTAAGTATTTTACCATTTGTAAACGATTATAAGTACAACATAGACAATGGAGTTGACTGTCTGATATCGTCTAACTTTTCTGGACGTTCAAGTACCCTGTGTCGCGTGAACCGGGACGTATTATTGTCAAGGTTAATTATTTTTGTTTTTGCTGAGAAATCACTTTTTGTTAGGTGCACATCTGGCTCGTGTTGAGAATAATAAAGTGTTTGTTCGATGATTCTGCATCACGGGCAGGATGTTTAAACTAAGATAAGGTGAGGCGAGTTGAAGTTTCTTGTCGCTTTCGAGGATTGTTTTTAAGAATAAAATTAGTACGCTTTTGGACTTGGCCGTGATTGCTTCTGCTCTCCATCTTTCACCACATAATTTCAGAAACAGGTAGTTTCGCGTTCCTGCTGGAAATAAAAGGCTTCAGGTGGGCAATCAACATCTCGTCCGCCAGGAGTTGATGTCGCGTGCAACACGGTCAAGCGACACCCTGTTTGTGAACCGAGCGCATTCATAGTGCTACGAACGCCCACTGCCAACCCTGCACACGTCTACTATCCTAATCTTTGCGTCAACACCTTGTCGGACCCTGTGCATTCTTCATCCTATGTCAAAGGATTGTGTACGTTACACATTTACCACTATTACATAT